>CAUG01000074.1:0-53085 GCA_000442785.1 Papiliotrema flavescens NRRL Y-50378
CCTCCCCCCCTTCCCTACTCTCTGCGAGCTCGGTCACGCTGCAAAGGCAAGCCTCAAAGGGGGTCCGGAAGGCCCACATGAAGGGAGACTGTGGATATTCATCCGCGATGACGCCTTGCGGCCATGACAAGGACCAAAGGATGACTTCATGTTCTCCAAAGTGACAGGAAGACGAAATGATGGTGGTGAGACGTGGGAAACGTGACGGGATTTAGCACAGTGTTGAAAGCAGAAGGACGCGGCAGTGTATACTGTACACTTTTCATAGCTCCGTGAAAGCTGTATTCGGCTGTATGTTAGCGCTGTACTTAAGTGGAGAGGCCGGAAGGCCGGAGTCCCCCAGTACTTGCTCAGAACCTCTCATTTCAGAGGCGTTCAGATTGTACGGGAAGCCTGATTTGGCCCTGCGTAGAGCGGATCCGTATCAACATGTCTAATTCGAGATATGGAGCCTATGAATTGCTTAAGAAGATCATCTGTTGACTAGGGGATGGCACGTCAAAAGCCCTGGTCCGATCATGGAGTGAGTCAAAGTGCACAGGCTGAGACCAGCCGGGCGGGGTCTCCTCCAAAGCCTCCTGCAGGCTCTCCATGATGTCCCATAGGAGAGGGCGAGGGATCGGCATCCCGCAGCGGGTGTACGTGAGGTCATTTCGCCGAGCTCGGACAATCGCGCTGCGGAATACTCGGTGGCTTGGGGCAGCTTCTCCTCCGGGTAATGAGCCGATACTTCGTCCCGAACCGCTTTGCGCGGCCTTGCGACATCGCGGCCGATTAGACCCACTCGGAACTGAATCCCCGAAGAAGTACTCAGTGGGAGGACGTCGAACAGCTTAGTCTGTTGAACGGCCAGGGTATCTCTGTAGTCCCAGCCAGAAGAAACGTTGGCGGCCTGCGTTGCCACCTCTGTCGCTCTCTCACTGGCCGCAACATCAACCTGCCTATCCCGGTCTACAAAGCCATCTTCTGTGAGAAAGTCAGTAGGAAAGAGCAATTCTGCAGCCATGGTATGCTTAGCGAACAGTGAATGTCTACGTCGGCGTCCTCTATATGGCCTTTACTGCTCACATAGTCACGACAGCCACACGCGAAGGCCTGGCAAAGGGTGATCGAAAGGAGCGGGACACCCTGAGCCGACGATCGCGGGACGGCTTACTCCACGAACGCATGACAGCCTCGAAAGTACAGGGGTGACCTCGGTTCGCCTAGCGTTCCGTCGCCTTGCCGTCCGGCTCACAGCCTGGATTGTTGAGCTGCCTGTTCGAGACGTTGCTCAAAAGCACTAACATATGGCTCAAGTCTGCGTCTTGATATCAGTCGATGACGCTTGGATGATAGTTTAGAGGATCAGATCTCTTGTTCATTCAGATCCAGGCAATTGACTCTAGAGGCAGAGCTCGGACAACCTGTATCGCTGCGACCAGTCTGCAGATGTCGTGTTGTACCTTGGAGGCGGGGCAAGACTCTCCTGGCCGTGACAGGGGGTTGAGAGCGCCTGGCGTGAACGGACGGCGGTCATCGTCTTTACCGCTCCCACCGCGCTTCGATCTCCTTGCTATTTGCACTGACTAATGCTTGCTGATCAGCCGATTTCCCAAGGAGGATTCGATAACGCACCGCACACCGGTCGACCTGCGCCTTCACCTGTTGGCGATAATTGAAGCTTGGTGGGACTTGAATGTGGGGTACTGCTAGAGTCGGCGACGACTGGTGGGAATGGCACCGTCGATATGTGAGCGCTCTGAGAAGATTGCTCAAGTCTTGTAGGCGAAGTGACGGAGGCGGGTGACTGCCATCAGCCTAGCGCATGACACTCGCGAACCAGACCAAGCTCACTGTAGACAGAGTGGGAGACGTCCTAGTCACCAGTCCCGTGTCCACGAACGACTGTGGACCTTCGTGCGCGTACCCAGTCGTGTGTCCGAGCTGCGGAACACACACATCGCTGTCCAACCGGTCCAAGGCCGGGACCACTTCGACTCCAGATCCGCCTTTAGATCTCCGTCTTGTTCCGCTTTGTCGCGGCACCTCTGTTTGACTCGCCGCGTCCGGCGCAGTAGTGGGCTGCTTATGAAGCAGCAGATGTTTTGCGGACTTGATTATGTTCGACATGGAGGTGGATTGTGTGCGGAAGAGCGACTGGTGCGCATAGTGTATGTAGTATGTAGTATGTAGTATGTAGATTCTCTCGCCCGCCCGCCCCACAAAAGTAGGGCATCGATCACGGTCAGGACGAGAAACAGAAGCGCCGTGGTCAACCGAAATACTCTCGGTGGACCCGCGGTCAGCTGGTCAAGGCTCTTAGCTCTTTCGCCCACCATGCATGACAGGCAGAATGTGTGGATCGTGATGTCACTAGACATGTTCCCACGGAATGGAACGGGCGCGATAAGAGAGGAAGTCAGGCACGGCGCTCGACGGAAGTCTACCGAAACAGCATCTTGACACGCCGCCGAAGGTTTCCAAGCCTGAGACGATATAGCCAATGTCGGGCGCTTGATACGTGCCACGAATCTGTCGGCTCCTTCTTTAACCAAGGTCCAGAACAGGCGAAGACATTGATGAAACCCACTGTTCTCCTCAGGATCGGACCAGGGGTGAATGTCGGGCGTGTCTCGTCCACATTCGGCCGACATCATCATTCCAGGATGTGCCGGAACTCAGATCGAGCCCTACGTGGGTTGACAGCATGTGTTCTAGCGACCGATATCGCTAGGTGTATTGAACAGCATGTGGGGGACCAAGTATGGGGGATCTGGAGGCTTGGTAAGATACATCTCAAAGTTCCTTCTGACTTTGCACTTCCGCCTTGACACGACTACGACATTACTGCGTCAGCCCGCCGTTCTCGTAACTGGCGGATCCGCCCTTCTGACCCGCCTCAGATGCTCTCTCTCGGTCTCCGCCTGTCGATCAGCGAAAACACACGAGCGCCCGAGAGCGAACATACCGAAGCCGTGCTCCGACGAGACCCGCTTGTCCTCTCCGCCGTCTTCCTTCTGACCTCCATGAGCGGAGGGCCTATAATAAGCGATGTTCGTCCACAGCCGATCGCGTTGTGTCTCACTTGTATGTGACCTCCTCCCCTGTGCCATCGGTGACGAGGCTAGACGAGCCGTCACCAATTTCCTCGAAGCCGGTCTGTCGGCCACCTTGATTACCGTGCTGTCCACCTCCGTGCTGCTATCAGCACCAGCCGCAGCATGGAGGCTATCGTCTGAATGCTCACCTCCTTGAAGCGTTGATCGGGGGTACCGTCAGCCTTGAGCTTGGTCTCGGAGTCGGCGTAGCCCTGGACGCCAGTAGTCGGGTTGTTGTCGGCCATGTTGCTGGGTAGTGAAGGTGTCGGGTGTCGTTGATGGGGATAAGTGGGCTGGCTCATGTGCTGCCCGTCAGCAAGCAGACTATATACGCCTAGGGGGGTCCAGCATAGATGACGTCGATGATGCAACAACTTGCCTAGGGTCAACTTGTCGTCAAAATCGTGTCAGCGCTCGATCGAAGATCGCTGGAATCGATCCGCCCCGGTCCTGTTAACGGTGGAGCTCCGCGAAATCTCATGTCCCGTCATGTTTCGTGCCTGCGGAGGCATTGACGCGGGTCATGCTGCAAGTAGGCCATCTTCCCATGATGCGCTGCGTGGTCATGACATCGCAGAAGCCGTGATGGACCGATGACATGATGGGTCCGATTTGGGCGGATGAGCTGGATCGAGTGCTGGAATCTGTTGCATCCGATCTGATTACCGGCTGATGCCGATCGCGCCACGATGATAACGCAAGTCACGTAACAATCGCTTCTTCGCGTCATGCATCAAATTCCAGCTTCCGAGCATTCATCGCCACGGCTGAAATTGCATGCAGGATGATCTACAAGGTAGGGGTACAGTCTATGTCCCAAGCGAATATGTGATGTACAGCTGCTGTCAGTCCACGTCACGCGCTCGTGCCCGGGGATGCCACTCACAACCCATGCCACGACGATCATCGCGCTGAGTTGACCAAGCACGGCCAAGAGCACTTTGCGCTCCACCCGCCAGCCCTTCACGTCGAGCTTCTCCTCGATCGCTTGGTTACGGAAAGCAACGCGCTTGGCTTCGTTCATCCTGAGGGAGTGACCGAGCCACTTGCCGTCGAGGTAGTCGTATAACGGACCGAGCAGAACCTCGACGGATTTGATCGCGATCAGGAAGTAAATGAGCCCGTCGTAGCTGTTTGTTGGGGAGCGGTCTTGCTGCAATAGTCAGCGTTCCCCTTGGTAGATTGTCACGGCAACTTACGATAGCTCCGGCTGCGACGTCCATAATTGTCGAGTTGGTGTTTTGGAAGGCCTTCCACACGCCCATAGCCGTACCAAGCATGGCATCGTTCCCGACCAAAACAGGGATTGCGCAGAGAAAGGTGATGGCGTTGGAGGACAAGGCAAACGACGAGATAAGGATGGGCGCCAGCGGATGGACGGTCGTCAAGCCAATCAGGACGAACACGACAATGTAAAGCAGACCTGTCCAAGATACTGCGGGTGAGCATACATTCGTGCACGGATCACGAAGCGCCACCGCGACGCACCAAGGAACATCCTCCACCCGAACCTATCGAAGAAGTAGCCGACTGCAGGGGTCAAGACGATAGGGATAACACCCTGAAGCGAGGCGTTGTAACCGGCAGCTAGCTTGGATGTTCCCCTAGTCTGCGTCTGGATGTCCGCCAGATTCGACGTATACGCGGTGACCGATCCATTCTGCAGCACCTGGGTGCCGCAGAAGATCCAGAAGAACATCGGTCTGTCGATCAGCCAGCGATCATGGCCGTCACGGGTAAACGCCTCGCACTCACAGATCCAGCAACGATCGCAAGCCAAACTTCTTCTTCGCCCATCCCTCCTTGTGATATGCGTCTCTGCCCAAGACAGGCCTGTATTCTTTGGGGACGCTGCGCTCGAACATCCAGTAGCCGATACAGATGGCGAGGTTGACGGCGCACAGAATCGCCGGTATCCAGAGCGCCCAGCCCCACCAGTCGTTGATGGTCGTCATGGGCACTGCGGTGCTCCTGGAGATGATGCTCAGAATCCGGTTCCAGGCGATATCGATACCGAAGACCAGACCCAGCTGCGAGCCATGGAACCAGTGGGCGTAAAGCTTGTTTTGAGTCTGCTCGGCAATGGTCGACCCGAAGCCCATCAAGATCCGTCCGCCAATCATGAGCCCGTAATGCCCGGTGTTCGATGCCTGGTCATCAACGATTGCGATGCACAAGCTGCGAAGACACTGGGACATACCAAGGCGGAGACGATCACACCGATCAGACAGAACGTGTTTGCTATGATCGCGGCACTGTGGTTAATAAGCTTACATGCACCTCGCAATTGGGCTACGCACTAAGTCGCTCCCCAGTGGTCCATGCCGATACCGCCGATGATGGGAAGAATAGTGTTCACCAAGCTCGAAGCGCTCGCGATCGCTCCGTACTGCGCATTGGAGATCTTCAATTCCTTTCGGAGGGTCGACTTGAGGGGCGACAGCGTTGACTCGGCATAGCTCGACCCAGTTGCGAAGAACAGAATCATCCAGAAGGACATCAGGCGGTACCGCCAGGGGATGACGGGTGGCCGAGGCGCCAGTGTTGCGGCTTCACTATCATTGTCTCCGTCTTGCTCCGGCGCTTTCTCAGTCTCCTCGGCTTGCACGGCAGGACCGTCGCCAGTCGAAGCTGGCGATGAATGATCGCTACGTTGCGTGGTGGTAGGTTCGACAGGTAGAATAGGGAGGTTCGACATCTCCTGTCGCGCTACAGAAGCGACGTCTGTTTTGGATGCCATGGCTAAGGGGGTATCTGGGCGGGAGGGAAGCCTCTTGCAAGCGTAATCTGATATATGAGTCCCCCGAATCATGCCGCATAGCCGACCGGAACCGACTACTCCGCAAGGCACGATAGTGGAAAACTTTTTCGGTCGAAAGAGTCACAGATCGCGCAGAGAACAGTCTTGGCACAGTTTCATCTTGGCAGCCGAAAACGATAAGGCGCAGAAACAGGGGGAGCGTCGGCCGACGACATTTCGGCTATCAAGCTTTTTCGGTGATGGATTTTGCCCCCGCCCAGTCCGTCTGCGATCCACGGGCGCAGCGTCAAGCGACGTAGATCTGTTTCCGACAGGCAAGTCCCATTGCGCGGGCATAAGGTGGGCCTGGACAAGGCCTTGCCAAGTGGGCATGTGAGTCATGCGATGAGAGAAATGAACTTCCGGGAAATCAGGAGGTAGCTTCTTGATTGCTGGCGACCGGAATGGATCGGTTGGGTGCAGCTGGCTGTTCGGCCGCGGGTGCCGCAGCTATGTCGAGTAATTATCATTCCGCCCCATTTGGACGACCTTTTCTCACGCAGTGTAGTCGAGATGCGGTGCAGGCAAGCTGCTTCGGAAGCAGAAGTACTCGACTGCTTCAGCGGTGATCGACCTGGCGAGGAGGGAATACCGATACCAGTCAGCGCTCCCCACGCTGGGCGACCGATGAGAGCTACTTCATCCCTTGGCGCTGTGCCTCGCCGCCGTCGCGCTTGATATCCTGGTGTCGGGCGTGGACACCAAGACGTGCTTGCGCATACGTCTCACTGTCCATGCCCATACAAATCTGTATCTAGCATTGCCTCGAAGAATCCAGGCTACGGGCAGGACATGGACGTTCCCGAATTACGTTTGAATCGTAATGGGACTCGGGATGGTAATGAGCCCTAAGGATCCGAGATTTGATTCCGTTCCACTCACCTCGACCCCGCCATTCAAACATCAAAGGACTTTGATGTCCCCGAACACAATTGACCAGCAACACATCCTTCGCCTGAACTCCTCCACCCATCCTCGACGAGCCGACCAGCGCTATCAACATGAGCAACACTGACTGGTGGAAGCCTTCTACGCCGCTCCCGGCGGGCCATCACAATGCCTCTCTGCAAACGCCCTCACGATCCTCTCCCCTCGCGCAATCCTCGCACACCCCTAACTTCTACAACAGCTCATACCTCGGCTCGTCGCAATATGGCACACCCTCGCGGCACCGAGTCGGAGACGAGCTAGACGAGGAAGACACGCGTATGGCCGAGTCTTCGCCTAGCACCTTCATCCCATGGATGGCCAGTTCGCCCGTCAACCACAAGACCACAGGCGGTCAAAGTCCCGCTGCGGCTGGACGTAGCCCCGCCAAGGGCAAGTCACCCGAGACCAATGCGTGCGCATCTCCCACCACCCACCCTCCGGCAAGTACTGATCCGCAGAAACTCGCCGTTCCGGAATAGGCACTACGTTCCGAACGCCCCGTCGCCCGATGAAGATCTCCCGCCTACCACCTCCCTCCGCGACTCGACTAACACGCCCGCCAACACCGGCACAACCATCTCTCCACCTTCCGCCTCCGCCTCATCCTCCTCCACCCCGCTTCCGCCGCCCTCCGCCCTGCAACACACCCCAACAACGACCAAGCTCCTCGTGTTCGGCCCCCCATCTGACGCGCTCGCTCGCCTGCGCCCGTGGCTTGAGGAATGCGGCACCGTCGTGCAGTACGAGCCGGGCCCGGCCGAGTCTAATTACTGGATTGTCGAGTACGACGCACCCATCGGCGCGAGCTGGGCACTGCGGCGGCACGGAGAACTACTCGGCGGACGGTGGTTGGTCGGGTTCAAGGTGGCTGAGGGCGGACTGAACGTCGCGCTGGGTGGTCAGGCGCGGAATCAGAGTAATGGGCAGGGGCAGGCGCAGGGGCAAGTGACGAGACATGAAGGCGGGAACGGCGGTGGAGGCATCGGCACGCCGCTGCAGATCAGGTCGCAGGATTTGCTGCGGCCCCCTAAGCCGCAGGTGGCTGCGGCACCGGTACAGAAGAAGCAGGAGGTGTATAGCTGGGACCAGGAGGAGGCGTCAAAGGGGATCACAGCAAGGGCTGCTGAGTGGTTTGTGAGTCAATTACGGTGTATGGCAGGGCAGGCCGCTGATAACAGTTTGGCCGCTAGGGTGCGCCCAGGAGCTTGTGAGGGATGTCGGGGAGGCCTTTGCCGTCAAGCTGCGGCGTGACAGGCATCGGTCTCCTTGCAGGTGACTTGAACGTGCCTGTTCACTCGGTCCGACACGTCGCGCAACGAACTGACGAATAAAATGGGGTCATGTATGCATAGTGATTGATATGGGAGCCGTATCTGCTCGTACAACTACGTGTGGTAATAGGTCATCATCGCATGACGTGAGTGAGCGTGAAACGAATAGTGAGCGAAAGGTAAAGCTATGCTGCAAGTTGAGGTTGGGGAAAGGTCGGTGGTCACTTGCAAGACTCGGCTTGAGCATAGCGAAGTAGGTGAGTGTCGCATTGTAGAAGAACCGAGAACCGAGTGAAATGAATCGCGTCGTAAGGCCTAAATTGGAGTCGGGCTGTGCTACCCATCAATATATGAGCATGTCAGTGACTGGCGGCGTTCGCACCCGGTGTCAGTCCCACAGCTTCTTCGCCGCCTCCCACCCTTTCATACTGTCCATGATGCTGCCGACAGAGGTCCCAGACGCCGATCCGACTCGGGTGTCGCTGCTGCCTTTAGACGGGCTTGAGTTCAGGTCTTGAGTAGCATCTCCGGGAACGAATTCTTCTGACTCGGGATTGAGCTTGTTAACCTTGCTGCTCGCTTTACCGTCTTGCATGGTCGAGTCAGCTCGCGCAAAGGCGTTGTCGAGTCGCAGAAGCGCATCCAAATTGAGAGATTCGGTGCTTGACTTGGAGGCCAAGGGCGTGGTCGAGTGTGGAAAGGTGATCGGTGGCTGCGAGTGGAAAGAGTCATACGGGGTGCTGGCGAACGGGGATCTCGTCTGCAGAGACAAGGGACGATACTCGCCAATCGCGCCGTAGCCTCCTGCGGGTCCCAAATCGCCAAGGACTCTCATGTCTGCACCTCCCAACATGGCGTTCTGGCCCTGTGTCATCGCTTCGGATCTCTCATCGGTGATGTCCGAGCCCGCTTGTTCGTCGCCGTTCCCGGTGAGGTATCGCGTGAAGATAGTCTGCCCATTCAAGGACATCCCGTTGGCTCGAACGAGAGCATCTGCGCAAACCTTATGCTCAAACGCCAACAATGCTGTCAGGGGCTGACCGGGTAAGACAGTGACTCGAAGGACCGGACCGAAATGAGAGAACAGCTCTCGGACGGCACCGGCGCTAGGAAAGTACACCGGGTTCTGGGAATCAGCTTGACGCGGAGCGGCACGGACGAACCAGGTTCTCTACCAAAACAGTACAGCCGGCGAGAGGTGCACGTCGAGTGGGTATCGTCGGAGGGTGAACGACTCGGTTCGGCAGCGCTCCGGCAGCTGATGTCAGCTGTCCTTCGTGTCGATTGTCCTGGACTGACTCTGAAAGTACTTGGCCTCGCGTTGCACGAGCGCCCAGGAGATATCCATGCGATACCCGCTGATCATTAACTAGTCCATGACCGATCTTGGCTCACTCGATCATACTCCCGTTCATAGCCTCCATCGCTCTAGCGGCCTCGTAGTGAGTCGACATCAGCACGAATCCCCTTCGCCTCCCGGCGCCGTCCAACTGAGAGAGCAAAGTCGAATGCTCAACCATGCCGTACGACACGAAGAGGGCTTTGAATTGATGCCTGTATATAAGCCCCATCTAACGGTGTAGAACGCGGGATGTCAAGAGAGGGGCAAGGCCTCCGATCATTCAGCGACAGCCAGAGAAACCGAGCGGGGATTCGAGTGCACGGAACCGCGCGGCCGCAGGGTCAGCCTGAAGAGGCACATTGATGCAGGCTGAGCGGTGGATGATTTCATGAGACTCACTGGGTCATATCAATTGGAACCCCGAGCACGTAGAGGTTCCTCGCGAGGTTGACCGGGTCTCGAGTGGGTGTATGTGGCCCAGCGAACGAGTGTGGGAGCGTGCTGGACACAAAGTCGCCGGGCATTTGCAACAGAGGGCTGTTTGCCTGCGGTTCAGGGCGGGTCAGCTCTTGGGAAGAGGAAGCGTGTGAGATCCGCATGATAGTACTGTCGTCAGCCTACCTCGGGGACCGGGCGCTTACATGCCCTTCCTAGCCAGGTCTTCCTTGAACTGCAGGCACCTTTCGGCTTCCACCTCCGAAGCTGTCCAAATTTGAGCCCAAGCCTTGTGCATCTCGTCGCTCGCGAGCTGGGACTTTATTTGTAGATCGGGTTGATGGACTCGAGTACCAAGAACGGTGATGCCGCCGGCGAAGAAGGTGAGAAGGGCGGCATTGGTGACTGAGGTCAATGCGCGCCCTGTCCGCCTTGTCGGGGGTGCGAGCGATCCGCCAAGGTGTGCACAGCTCTTCTCCTCGTCGACTCTTCACATGCTCTCAGAGTAGAATGTGAAGGAGAAGACGATTGGTGTACGCCTTGAAGAGGTGACTCACCTGAAGGAGGCAAGCCATACAAGCGCACTTCGAAGCACGGGGCGCTGCGAGACATGGCTCGTGTACGGAGGTGCCGGTCTCTTTAGGTGCAGAGGGTTTGAGGGCCTTAATCTTTTATGAGACGTGCTGGTATGTACAGCTGAGCAGTGAGGTATGGAGAAATGTGAGGCCAAGGTGGGGAAGAGGTAAAGGTAGGACATCAACAGGGGACCAAACCAGGTGGTCGACCTCCACCTCGATTTCAGCCAAACGCTCTCGGCGCTCGCCGCCCACTCATTTGTCTGACGAACGCCTCATCGGCGATCGCCGGTATTGACCTCCACCTAGTTGCACCAGGAAGTCGGCTTGCGATAGGGGATGCAGCCACACCTTGCTCTTTTTCTCACAGCGTTGTTAATCTATACGGCCCCAGAGATTGACTGATCACTATGCCCGATGGATCACAGAGCCCACCCGACTCGATCCTCATCCCCGCAACGACTCGACGAATCGCGCCTTCCGAGCCGTACTACAAACTCGGCAACTTCGGGCTAAAGATCACGACCACATCAGCCGATGCGCAGAAATGGTTCGACAGAGGTCTGACGTGGTCGTATGCGTTCAACCACCTCGAGGCGGTACGATGCTTCCAGCAAGCTATCTTGGCCGACCCGGAAGCCGCGATGCCGTACTGGGGTTACGCGTACGCGCAAGGACCAAATTACAACAAGCCTTGGGAGCTGTTTGACGAGGAAGATTTGCGAGACTCGCTTCGCAAATGCCATTACGCTTCCGATAAGGCGATTCAGCTATCTAAGAAGAACGGTACAGATATCGAAAGGTCGTTGGCGGACGCCATCATCTACCGCTTTCCGAAGGAGAACGATGGGCATTATGAAGAGTGGACGCAGCGATACGGAGATAAGATGGAGGAGGCGTATCAGGCGTACAAGGAGGATGTGGACGTTGCTGCCCTATATGCGGACAGCCGGATGAACTTAGCGCCGTGGGAGCTGTGGGACATCAAGACCGGAGAGCCGCGGGAGATCAGCAGAACGAAGGAGATCAAAGCGGTGATAGAAGCCGGCTTTGAGTCACCGGGAGGATACTACCATCCCGGCTTACTCCATCTGTATATCCATCTAATGGAGATGTCGCCGATACCCGAGACAGCTATATCGGCCGCAGACCGGATACGCGGGCTGATCCCGGACGCGGGACACCTGAACCATATGGCGAGCCACCTCGACGTTCTCATTGGCGACTATCGGCGTTCCATCGCAAGTAATCTGGACGGCATCGTCGGCGACGAGAAGTACCGGAAGCTCAACGGCTCGACGGACTACTACGCCTTCTACCGTCTGCACAACTACAACTTTGTCATCTTCTCCGCGATGTTGAACGGGCAGTACCGCTTTGCCTTGGAAGCGCTCGACGGGATGGAGCATTCGCTCACCGACGAAGTCATGCGAGTAAAGTCGCCTCCGCTGATAGACTGGCTCGAGTCGTTCAAGACAGTCCGACCGATGGTCTTCATCCGCTTCGGCAAATGGGACGACATCCTCGAGCTGCCCTTCCCGGATGATCGCGAGTTCTACATCACCACCACGACTAGTCTGCTATACGCCCGCGCGCTCGCGTACTCGATCAAGGGTGATATTGCCAAGGCCGAGACCGAACGAATGGCTTTCCTCGAGCACCTCGCCCGGATACCACCTACGCGTATGGAATATCCCAACAAGATGACTGATATCTTTCGTGTGGGAGAGGCGATGCTGGACGGTGAGCTGGAATACCGCAAAGGCAACATCGAGGTCGCATTCGAGCATCTCGAGGAGTCTATCAGGCGCTCGGACAACCTCACGTACACGGAGCCATGGGGATGGAAGCAACCACCGCGACACGCCTACGCCGCGCTCAAGCTGGAACAGGGCAAAGTGGAGGAAGCGGCAAAAGTCTACGCGGCGGATTTGGGCTTCGTCGACGAACTTCCACGAGCGCATCAACATCCGAACAACGTCTGGGCTCTACACGGATATTATGAGTGCTTGGTAAAACTAGGAAGGGAGGCTGAGGCGAAAATCGTGGGTGTGCAGCTGCGACTGGCGCTGGCCGTGGCGGATATATCCATCGAAAGCAGTTGCTTCTGCCGCAGGGTGACACCTGTGAATAACGAGTCCGCATGTTGTCGATGAAGCATGTTCAGAGATCATCAGCACGTTGTAAGTAATGCGTATTCATGTCAGGCTGTATCTAGTTGAACGGACATGCATTTGCTGTTCAACGCCAATTTGGCCCCGAGTGGCTCGACGAGTCCCCCTCTGGCATGCTCAATCTGGCACCAGGTGTGGTACGCGCCAATTCGACAGCCTTCTGTAGACGGTCATCGTCGCTGCACAACGCCCCGACGACTCAAAAGCATCGGCCATCGAAAAGTTCCCAGATGTACCCTACGCCGGCCTCGTGTGCGCTACGCAGCCGGCTCGACGGGAAACCAAAGTAGCGATGCTCGGGCTGTCAACGCTCCGAATCGCATCTCACTCTGGAGCGCAGGTAGCCACTTGTGCGGCGTTTTGACACACGTGTGCAAGTGGACACCCTTTGTCCCTTCTGCTCCTTGTGGAGCAGTCGCTCCCTAGAGACTTCGGTCGAAGGCCAATAGCGCCATCAGTTGACGCGCTGGCGTGCTGCCGGTCCTTTCAACATTTGGGACGCCATGCCCTCCTTACATTTGCGACCTGGGAGGCCTGGATGCGTGTCGCCCACAAAACTCGAGGGCGTTCCCCCGTGCATGGATTGCAACGTACTTCACTCACCTCGGCACCACTGATCCGAGCATATCACCACTGCAGCAACCACCGCGTATCTGCGCACTTTTCCGCAATGGCAGACTCCACGCAGCCACCACATGAATACGAATACGTCTTCCTGCCTGTGGTAAGAAGTGAGGGAGAGACAAGAGTGGGTCGCTTTGAGGTCCGCGTTTCGCGAGCTGAGGGCACACCCTTTCCCGCAAGATCCGTCACCTGGAACGCTTTGGGCTACATTGCCACCCACCTCGTGAGATGGGCCGAGACCGGGTCTAGAACTCTCAGAAACACATCTGGTGAGAAGGCCGCTCTGCAAACTTGGCGGCTTGAGACCTGTCTCGCCGCGTGCGCAAATGTCCATTTTGAGAGCCTTAAGATCCCAGCAGGGCCCAGCGATCCTGGAAGGCGTGTTTGGTACAGGGTGTGCCCCTCAAGAAATGAGTTTCAGACTCGAAATGACTTCAGAGGTTTCCAGACACCTGAGCCCCTGAATGAGCTACAAGGTTTGCGGTCTCCATCGGCTTTGGTTCATGTTTCTGTGGAGACAAAACCGACCAGTGCGGGAACCAACACCAGTGTCACCTTCTCCAGTTGTCTCGATGGAACTGCGGAAGATCTGGACAGATGCAAACCGGCGATTCTTCGCGCCGCGCAAAACTCTTCAGCATTTCGCCGCATCCATTCCAACCGGCGCAATGCGGACAGCTGGAAGGAAGCTGTCAGCGTTCTTGCAGATGAGGCGTTTGCCCTGCAGAGAGAATCAAACATCGAGGGATTTACTACAGAGGGCTTTAACCAGCCGATCAGCAGCACTGTTGAAATTGTGGTTGAGACTACCATCAAGAAGCTAAAGGACTCGGACCCTGCGCTGGAAGACCTTACTTACGATCTCTCGTTCTCTTACTCAGAGGCAGAAAAATCAGGCGACGCTGTCTGTCGCTTTCTGCTTGCGAAGGAGGAACAAGAAGAGTCTTGATGCGTACTGAAGAATTGTGAAGTTGACCCATACCGCTTAATTCATCCTTGTCAAGTATGTCTTGCCCATATGAATGTGTTTTTGGAATTGGATGTCCAGGCTTGATAGGGACGCCTGGCACCACAATTTTGCTGCCTGCGCTGAATATCTACTTTCCACGTATGCATTCTAGCTCCAATTTCTTAGCTCCAAGCGATCTCGTTCAACACGAAGACTATGACCCGACATCAACTAATCGTGAGGCTCATTACGCTTGTTTGTATATTCGTTACATGTTAAACTGAAACCTCGTACTACTGTGGCGTCGGCAGGGGGGCCATGCGACCCGGAGCAGATACCTGCTGAAGCCTCTGATGATTGTGCATCATCGGATTCAGGGTTATGACGACGCACACTGGTCTGAGTCACGGTGCGAAGCCCTGTTGTTGCTGCAGTGAGGAAGAAGACGCAGATCCGTGGCGGAAATATTGCATACGAGCCGGTTCAGTACCGGTTTCGTTACCAGGAGCCCGCTCGCGAGAAGCACGGAAGCCCTGGTGCCCGGGTCGCAAGGGCCGGGTGCTAACCGTGAGGAGACCATTCACGGCCCTGGCGAGCATGAGATATCCTCGCCGTTGGGTTTGAGATCTACTCTCTACGTGACTCCCGTTCGGGCGCGCCCCATTGCAAAGATCTCCAAACGACGAGATCGGCGGAAGGCCGATCTCCCCAAGCTATCCTGTAGCGGCAGGGCTGACTGAACTGCCAGTCTATCGAAGTCGGGTACGTCATCAGTGCTGCGGGCCCACTTCGGAAGGCTTGCACGAAGGTGACCTACGCGAGATGGTTGGGGATGGGCGACCCTTGTGTCCATATAACATGTGGAAGCCGCCTTCCGACCATCTCTCAGACCTCGCCGCCGCAACGTAACACGTCTTTCACATACCCCCTCACACTATGGCGAATGCTACTCTGACAACAGACCATTATGTCTACTCATTCCTTCCCGTGAGCCGGAGCCACGCAGGGCTTCCAAAAGTGTGTCGTTTCGAAGCTCGGTGCTCACGCCTGGCAGAAACGCGCGCGCCCCCTGGGAGACTCTCGTGGCTTGCTATGAACCAAGTACAAACCAACCTCACGAGATACGCCGAAATTGGCTCTCAGCGCCTCAGAGAGCGGACTGACGAGGCAGACGCGCTGCGCAGCTTGAGAACGGAGATCAAGAGCTATGCGCGACGCACGGTAGATCAAGCATGCTTCACCGTCAGGGACCCGGACGGCAGGCCGCTGATCCTTGTTCGGTACAGAATGTTCGAGACAGAGGCTGCATTCAACAATCAAGGCCTGTCGGAGCCCCTCACAAGACTACAAGGGGTGCAAGAGCCTTGGTCTTTTGTCTCTGTTGTCGAGCATGCGTACCCGTACGGCACGGCCATCACCTTTACCAGTCACCTCAACGGAGATCGCGAAGCGCTGGACAGATACAGGCCCATTCTTGAGCGTGCCCTGACGGGTTCACCCTCGCTTCTAACGCATCAGGCGCTGCATGGTGTCGATTCCGAAGCGTGGAAGAAGGCGATCGGCCATCTTTGTGCGGACGCCTGGCGGCCCAACACCCTTGCGTCCAGCATGGCCACCCTGGCCTCATCGACCGCCAACGACCTTGGCCTGTCACGGCTCGAGGATGCCATACAAGTGGTGCAGGCGACCGTAGACTTTCTGAGCCGCTATGATCCGTCTCTCCGCCAGCTCACTTACGCTGTATGCCTGACGGACCAAGAACGACAAGGATACGAGGCTTGGGACTCACTGATCGTGGATCCAGGGAAGAACGACGCGGAGAATTTAAGCTAGTGTTGATTGTTGAAAACGTGTGTTACTGTGCATAGTATAGGTCCTTTGGCTCAGTATCAGGACTTCGGTCTAGAGGCGAAACGTCGTACCGGGTTCCAGTGCCGTTGTCGCCCACTATGGTTCGGGCCACGCTCTGCTCGATCTTTCCAGTTTACTTTTGACTCGCCTGTTGACACCCTCGGTATGCGCTGTGACGCAAACAGCGAGATTGGCTGCCCGCACTCCTTTTTCTCCCTTGACGTGTCAGTTGCGCAGTGTATGACCCACTTGTCCTTTGAGACTTGGTCGATCCTTTCGCACTGTCTTTCTGGCCGTTTCCACGAGTAGATCCACAGCCAGCTTGCGACTCATATATGGTAGCGCCTCAGTCAGTTTGAGTTCAAACTACACCACAGACAGAGTCATCAGACAGATACCACAGTACACTCTCTCCAAGAACTTCACACACCATGGCTGACGCTGTGCTCAAACCAGTCCCCGTCAACCCCCTGACCATCCTCACCCCGCCACTGCATGGCCAATCAGATGAGCAGACCTTGCAGCTCATTCGAGCCGCTGTGGACCGTATCTGCGCAGACGATACCGTCTACTCCGTGACCTTCTCGCCTGTGGTGTGCCCCGTCGACAAGCGATACTTGTACGTCCTTCATCCGTACTACTGGCAGAATGGGGACGGGTCATGGGGTGAGTGTGGTAATCTGCGTCTCACAGCTCATCACCACTAAACGGTAGAACGACGAGAAGCCCAGCGCAACCCATGTGAGCGCGCAGTCGCCATATCCGCACACTGCAGCTCAGTGCCAGCTGACGACCAGTCTGCGAACTGCCTCGAGGGCAGAAACAGCTCGAAATGCTATGCATGGCGATCCGCGACCTTGGTCTCGGCGTCAAGTACCTCATCGACGACAATGTCAAGCGAGCCGCGGCCAATGAGCGCGCCAGTCAGCTCCTCAAGGCCTTCTTTGTCGACGAAGAGACTAAGATGCTCCCTGAGGTGGAATACGCCCAAGTCATTCCCGGTCAAGAGGGCGCAAAGGGCAACTCGCTCTTCATCATACCCGTGGGTGCTGCTGTGCTATCGGTCTTGTCGCCCTGTACCCCTCCCTCAGCTGAAATCAGTCCCGCTTCTTACTTCTCGTGACGCAGCATCTGCCTCTCCTTGACCTGGACCCCGAGCTCGAAAGCCAGGTCAAGGGGTGGTTTCAAGCGCACGTCGACTGGATGCTGGCTTCTGACGCGGGCAGGGAGTGTGCCGCACGAGACGATAATAAGCCATTCTGGTACAACGCCTTGGTGGGTCGGCACCCTGCACACACGCAGTGTCACTCACGGCAGCTGGCCACGCATTTGAGCCACCTCGATCCGCCTCGAGGCGAAGCCCTCGGCCGCGAGTACCTTGACCGGGTAATCAACCTGCGTCCCACGCCCGCTGATTTCTACGCCAAGACGGTGATCCGAGCGGACCCGAGACACAGCGCGCTGTTTCTCCTCGAGCCAACGTTCATCCTTGCGTATGTTTCTCGGGCACAGGGCAGGACCCTCGACTACCTGCACGAGCTACTGCAGTACGCCAAGACCATCCAGCCTGGAGTGGTCGACGTGAACAGCGACAATGATGAGCGATACTTCCGCAAGCTTGCGTTATTCGAGCGGATCCTGAAGTTCACGCAGGGCGGGAGCTTGTCTGATGCTCCTACCATGGATGGTGAGGGCTGGGAAGGTGGTTGGGGCGAGTTCATGGCGATTACGTGGGGCCTATAGGGACCGGAGACGGCGTCCAGCGCCTTTTTTGTCCGACCGAAGAACCTGGACCATCCCTTCTTCTGATGAGTATGCTGTCGCTCTGTGGAACATCCCTACTCTTGTAGATACCGGATCTGATATGCTTACGGACTACTGTGCCTGTGCAATCTTAGTACTCGAGTGCTGGCTTGCCTGGGCGGGTACGCCTCGCCGCGAGCCGGGAGAAAGCGCACGCAAATAACCGACATCACCGCGTCGTTGATTATCACTCCATCATAACCTACCTTGATGACCCCGCTCCCCGCCCCAAGGTACCCTCCAGTCCCGCTCACGCGCCCAGAGACACGTCCCATACCCAAGGCAACCCTGCCGCTTCTTCGCAAAGTAGTCGCGGCGATACTGGACAGCGATGAGGTCTACTCAGTTACGAACTCGCCCTTGACTTGCCCCGCGGGCAAGAACCACCTCTTCACGCTCAAGCCGTATTGGTGGGTCGTCGATGGCCGAGCCGGTAAGCCAGTAGCCCGAGTCATTGACTGTATGCGACGAGGATCGGAGCCGTATGAGCAATCTATGTTGATGATAGAAAAACGCGATGGGGAGCGCAATCCCTGTGAGCATTGATGACTGAACGGTGAATGGCTGCTGATCTCCCAGACTGCGATCTTCCCAGGGGACAGGCACAGCTGGAAGCCTTTGCCAAAGCCTTGCGACACCTTGCGCTCGCTTCGAAGAACGTGCCTGACCTCGCCGATCAAGCGAGTAGAAGAGCGGAACAGCTCGTAAGGGCGTTCTGCATCGACGATGCCTCCAGAATGATCCCCGAGGTCTTGTACTCGCAGTGTGTACCCGGTGAGGAGACGCAAGGCGGAGACGGGAGCTTCGTGATCGCGGTGAGTCGTTGTGTCTAGTTTTGTATGCGATGCAGGCACAAATGACAACGCGATGATGCGGAGCGCTGACCAGCAGAGCCGATACCTCCTCTCGGTTTCGCAATACCTCAAGGCGCTGGATCTCTCACCCGATGTTCTCGCTGGAGTGACAGCTTGGTTGGAGGCTCAAACAAAGTGGATGGCGACGTCGGAGCAGGGTGCGCAGGCGAGAGCATACGGGAACAACATCAGCGTGTGGTATCACGCTCTCGTTCGTCCTGCAGTCGCCGCACGTGCTCGCGACTGACAGCAGCTATACACCCATCTATCCGTGTTGAACCCTCCTGAAGCGGTCGATTCTGCTCAGTCTTATCTGGACCTCCTCATTGCAAATCACCCCTCGCCGACCTCTTTCCTCGCGAAAGAGCTAGCTCGAACGCGACCAAGGCATTACGTGCTCTTCACCTTTGAGCCGCTGTTAATCGTCGCCCGCGTCGCATACGTATCCACCCCGCCATCACATGTTCTGGCCTACCTTGATAGACTGATGGTGTTCGCGAAGACCGTCTCGCCAGGAGCCATGGAGGTGGAGATCGACAATGACGCGCGATACCTTGCCAAGCTTGCTTGGTTCGAGACGATGCTGGATCGATTGGCTGGCCGCGAAGTCCACCGAGAGCTAGACGGTACGCCCTGGGAGGGCGGATGGAACATGGCTGGCCGGATATCCTGGAGTCTGTTGTAGTACATCGATTGTATGGTATGTATGTGCTGGGTATGTGATAGATAACCGCCTTCAGCTCCCCACGCGCCGCCCTCTCGTCAATACAACCCGCCCCGCTACGTCCTAGAAAGGTGCTCCCTCGCCGTCTATCGGTCTCGTCGGCAGAGGCGGGGGCTTCGGCAATGGCAGCCTCCCTCTCGATATCGTAGGATTCGCTCCCCCCGATACAGTGATCACCTCGCCGGTGGTGTACTGCCCCAGCGAAGGTTTCGGTCGGTAGCGGTGTCTCGTACTGGTGCTCGTGCTTGAGTCCGTCGCCGTCGCTGTCGCCGAACCAATCGCTTCTATCGCCGAAGCCGCTTGTCCTCCATCCTCGTTCCCTGGCACCACCACTGTCTCCCTGCCCCTTGGCTTGTAGATCAACACGATGATCAATCCCACGATGATCAGGATCAAGAACAAGATACACTTCCGCCGGCCCGTGTTCGCCTGGTATCGCTGGGCCTCTTTCAGCTCCCCCTCCGCCGCGACAAGCTCACGCGCCGTCTGTTGTACATTATACTCCACCGAATCCAACACCGTCCCCTGTTCCACGACGAGGTTGCCGAGGTCGCGGAAGAGGTCGGCCAGCTCGGAGATGGACGTCGCAATCTGGGTGATCTCGTTGGTACGCGCATCGAGGTCGATGTTGAGGGCGGTGGTGGCTTGGGACTGGGATTGAAGCTGACTTCGGGACTGGCGTGAGCTCTGGTTGCAGCATTCTGTGATGACGCACCGCCTGCTCGTCTTCTTGTAACTCGTCCAGCACGTCCGAGCCTTTGAGGGTGATAGCTCCGCTCGCAGCCAGCAGGTCTTTGTTCTTGATGGCGTGGCCCTGCAGCTCTGAGGTGAGCTCGGAGATTTCGAGCATATAGAAGAGCTCACTTTGCATATACACCCTTTGCTTCTTCCTGAACTGCCCGGACATATCCTGCACCTTCTGCGCGAGTCCTCTTTGGACGTTCTTCGCGGTCGTGACCTCTGCTCTCGCCGCGCCCCGGGACGGTTGTATTGAGCCTATGAGAGTTGTACACCGGCGGAAGTCCTGGAATAAGCCCAGATCCAAGCAAGAATCGAGCCGCATAGCTGTGAATGCCTCAATGAACGTACCTTAGTGATGTCGCTTGTCTGCCTCTCAATCTCCCGCTCCTCCGCTGTCCTGTCCGTGAATCCAGGCAGCACATGCTTTGCGTGAAGCTTGTCGAGGTTCGCGACTGGTATCAGACTCGTTCTTCATCGTCTCTATTGATTCTGGAACCCTCGACTCACTCTTAGTCTTCGCCCGGCCCAGCAAGTCCTCCACCTCGTCACTCACATCCACCCTGGGAATCAGCTCTGGACCTGTCCAAAAAGACCCGAACGGACCACTTGGGCGGCAAGCCCATCTCGACCGTATGGCCCCTCAGCAGACCCTCATCCTCCTCGGCGATATCGTTGGTCAGCCCATAGCTTGCTGCTGAGCGCCGCGGGCCCCGGCGGGGAGTGACGGAGCTGTCCCTTATGGACAGGTAGAACAACGTCCGCGACCGCGTGATAGGCTGCGAGGAAGGTCCAGCCAGCGTGCGTGGAGAATTCGGATGCGTCGACGCGGGCGATTGAGGCAGATATGGGTTGGACATGCTCGCGCCGAGAACGTCGTCGTGGCAAGATGTAAGAGAAGAGTGCGAGTTGAGACGTCTCGGCTGGTTGACGCGTGGTGATGGCGTCACAATCAACGGGATCAATTTCAGCAGTCATCGAACGGTGGAGGGGGTGTATGTGCATCCGTGTATGAGGGGTTGACAGCAAGCAAGCTCCCTTCGACTTGCATCTTGACTCAAGACGTTCAATCCAGCAGAGCTTTTCTGGACAGTGGAGACAGACCGTTGCTTGGGGAACAGGCCGTACATCGATTAGAATCTCACCACCGGCACGATGAATCACGGTTACGACGATGACGGTGCGTCCCACGCCTCTTGCAACGATCACCAAGCCTTCATCCCTCGGCATACGGCGTAGCGCTCTTCGTCTCTTCAGATGAACACACAATCAAATCATAACCACCATGCTGACGATGTAGAGGAGTACATCTATCCCCAGCAGCAACAGGCTGGCCCGTCATCGCTGCTCTCCCAGCTCTTAGGCGGCGGATTCGGCGGGTTTCATCAACAACGACCTCCTTCGTGCGTTGCCTCCTGCCCCACACCCTTATTTTTGATGGGCCCCCACTGCTCTATTCTGTCTTCCATACTCGAGCGCTGTCTTTTGCGGCTGTCTCGCCCTGCATCCTGCTGAAGGTGGTTCGGACAGCGCTCACTCCAGCTCGTATGACCAGTATTACAAAGCCTATTCTGTCGCCGTCATGGGCGGCAACGAGCGGCCCGAGCTGCTCTACGGCGGCAAGAGTGAGCCAATCTTCCAAGGTGTCAGGTGAAAGCAGCTCACGCGCAGTTGTCATGCCCCCATCGGCGCTTGCCAAGCTCAGTACGCCCCGCTTCTCGCAGACTAGACCTCGGGCTGACCTAAGCCGCCTCGGATATCCCGGGCCCATGGACTTTCCAGCTTCGTAATCCCCGCGATCCGAAAAAGCTCATGACGCACGCTGGTGTGCTCGAATTCATCGCCGACGAAGGAATTGTGCATCTCCCAGCGTGGATGATGAAGAAGCTCCAGCTGAGCGAGGGGGACCCGATTCGCTTGACCGGCTGTACCCTGCCAAAGGGAAAGCACGTCAAGATCCAGGCGCAGTCGACCGACTTCCTCCAGGTCTCTGACGCCAAGGCCGTGTGGGTTGCTACTCCCCTCCCGTGGATCCACCTAACGCCAGGCTCGAGTCCGCGCTCCGATTCTACTCGTGTTTGACCCAAGATGACATCATCGAGATCACCTACAACATGCTCACTTTCGAGTTCCTCATCATGTTGACGGTGCCTGAGGGCGAGGGCATCAGCGTAATCGATACGGATTTAGAAGTCGACTTTGCGACGCCAGTAGGGTACGTCGAGCCTGCTCGGGCGCCCGCCGCGCCAATCCCGACAATGGCGGATAAGCTCAAGATCGATTTGGGCGGGACGACAGCGGTCTCGGCAGGAAGCTCTCGGCCGGCTTCGCGGGCGTCGGGCGGGTCATTGGACAGTGGACTGGAGAGCTTCACGGGAGTCGGGCAGAGTCTGAGCGGGAAGAAAGTCAAGGGCAAGGGACTGGCCAAGAAGATCGAAGAGGTTGACTCGAGCAGTAAGATCAACAGGAACGGGTGAGTTATTGGTCTACCGTGTGACTTTATGCTGACGGTGAGTGGACCACGCATCATCACTCCCGAGTCGCTCGCGGACGACGGCCGTAAAGTCCCAGCAGCTCTTGTCCTCCCGGAGGGCAAGTTCTTCTTCGGCTTCAAATATACCCCGTTCGACCCGGACAAGGCACCCAAGAAGGCCGATGAAGCGGAGCAGCAGGGCCCAACACCCTTTGGAGGCACCGGGAACTCGCTCAAGAGGCGAAGAGGCGATGTCACGCCGCAGACGCAGGCGACCGAGGTGAAGAAGGAGGAGAGCAAGGCGGATCCGTGGGCGAAGCTCGGCTCGGGCAACTCCTTACGCCGTCAACAGACCCCGCCTCCGCCAAAGGAGAAGACACCGCCGCCGCGAGAGCCGACTAGGGACGAAGTCATTGCGAGCACGTACCTGGACGAGAACGACTTTATGGACGAGGACGATGATTTCGATTACGGCGAGGACGTCATCGAGGTCGACAGCGATTAGGCTGGCGAGTGGAGGTTCGACACGCAGGCTCACAGGCTGCGCAGACCACACGGCGCAAGTTTGGGGCGCGCAAATAGGCGGATGTGCGCGCGACAAGCAGTGAGAGCCAGACACCAACATGTAGCATCAAAGCTGTCATGAGGAAGACGCAATTCATGCATGACACGTATCTTGAGGTTCTGTGATCGAAATGACAAAGTAGACAAACACCTTTGAACCCCCGACACAAGATGAGACGACCGATCCTCTCAAGACGACACTTTATCGACTTATCCCTACAATCCCTACAAATGTCCATACTCCGTCCGGGGCCTAGTCGGCCCTCTTGAGCCTCTCCTCGTACGCCTTCCACCCTTCCTCGCGGTATCTCTCCGCCTCGTCCTTGACCGCCTGCTCGCCCCCCTCGATGCCGTAGATGCCCCGCCCGACAATGATCACATCGCACCCGCTCTCATACACCACCTCCCGGGGCGTGCGGTACTGCTGGCCCATCTTGTCGCCCTTGCTGACGAGCCCGACCCCCGGCGTGAGGATCAACCAGTCGTCCGCCTCGCCCTGGTCCACCCGGGACATGGCGATGAAACCCACGACAAAATCGTCGGAGCCTGTGCGGGCGTCGCGCGCCATCGCCATGGCTTGCTTGGTGTATTCTCCGCGGGCAAGGCAGCCCTTGGACGACATCTCCGCGAGGAGGATGAGGGCGCGGCCGAGCGGTGCGCCGACAGAGGACAGGCCCGAGATGATCCCGGGTCCGGGCACCGGGTGGGCGTTGGTCAGGTCCGACCAGGAGGCGATCTTGTGCGTGCCCGACGAGTACTGCAGCGAGACGGTGTTGCCTGCTGGTAAGTGACGGTCAGGCACACACGGGCACATGGCAGAGGGCACAGGGACCACCGCGAGTCGGCCCGTCATCACTCTAGGATACGCAGCTCGACGCGACATGACTCGGCGCGACATGACTCACCAATATCCGCAAACTTCCTGTCCTCAAAGATCACAAAGTCGAGCTCCTTCGACAGCTTCACCAGCTCGTCCACGAACTCCTGCGAGAAGTCGTCGATGATGTCGCAGTGCGTCTGTCGTCAGCTCCAGGTGACCGCCCGTCGTCCTCGGACGTAGCCCCACCTTGACCATGCAGACACTGGCGCCCACGCGCCTGACCACCTCGAGCGCATCCGCCGCCTTGGTCACGTCCACGCTGACGCACAGGTTGCTCTTCTTGCGGTCAATCGTCTGCAGGATCTTCTTGGCCGTCGCGTTCGAGTGTGCCTCGATCCTCTCCGCGTACGTCTTGAGCGTGGTGGGGTGGGGGGACATTGTGCGTGAAGTCACAGGCGGTTCGGTGGAGTAGTCGAAGGAGGAAGCGCGAGGTGCGATGAGACAAGTCGTCGTGCGGAGTCGGATCCGAGGCAGTCGTGGATGGTGTGCGAAGCTGAGCGCTGCGGCGGTGGATACAAGGGGAAGGGCGGGAACGCTGTGGAGAGAGTGGGTGAGAAGGAGAGGTGAGGTG
This sequence comes from Papiliotrema flavescens NRRL Y-50378, assembly GCA_000442785.1. Taxonomy (NCBI): domain Eukaryota; kingdom Fungi; phylum Basidiomycota; class Tremellomycetes; order Tremellales; family Rhynchogastremaceae; genus Papiliotrema; species Papiliotrema flavescens. Next base: position 24,639 of record CAUG01000074.1, read on the forward strand.
AAAATGCAAACCCGGGCTGGGGTCGTAAAATTAGGCCGGTTTCAGATTCGCGGGACGCCCTGTCGCACCGTCGGCTTCAACGTTGACAGCTTCCTTTGGCCCACCTTCCCCTTCCTTCCCCTTCCCTTCGGCTTTCCTGCATCTGATGTCGATCATTTCTCGGCCACGGCCTGCCCTGGCAAAAGGTACCCACCCATCCGTTCGTTCATCCTCTACCTGCCTTCCATCAAGCGTCCCCCTTCGGACCAGTTCCCACGTAAGAGGGATGCAATGCATAATGCTGTGCTGTGCTGTATCATTACACCCTTAGTCCACCTCGTCCGCCTCGAGCTCCTGCAGCCGCGTCTCCTGTACCCGCTCTCCAAGCGTGTGTACCAGCTTGTCCATGCCCAAGCCAAACTTGCCGCTCAGGACAACCACCTTCAAACGCCCTTCCCGCGCCTCCGGCAAGCCGGCCACGACTTCTCGCACCCTGTCCGCCTTCTCTTTGCCCTCTTCCCGCCCGACTCCGTCCGCCTTGTTCAGCACGACCACAGCCGCCTTGCTCGCCAAGCCCTCCTTGTACGCTTCCAGCTCGCCTCTGAGCCCCAGCAGGTCCTCTTCCGGGTTGGGACGGCCTATATCGAGCACGTACGCCAGTGCGAGCGAGCGCTCGATCGACCGAAGGAATGAGTGTCCCAGGCCGACGTTTTCGGCTGCCTGCGGAAGGAGTCCCGGGTTATCTGAGATAGTATACCGGTACGCCTCGATCTTCTCCGCCGGTTCAGCTCCTGCTGGCGATGCATCCTCGTGGGTCGCCGCGTCGATGGCGCGCTTCTCCCGTACCCGGCTGGCCCGTTCCAGCGGCTTGTATCCCCCTGCCTCCCGCGCGAGTTGATCCCGCTCCCGTTCCCTCCACGTCTCCTCCACTACGTCTGTTTCACCGCTTCCTCCTCCCCACGTCCCATCATCCCATACCCGCACCACACCGACCTGCGGGTTGAGCGTCGTGAACTGATACCCCGCTACCTCCGCCCTACGTCCCGTCAAACACCTTAAAATGGTGCTCTTGCCGGCATTTGGGAACCCCACCAGTCCCACGTCTGCCAGAATTTTCAGTTCCAGGTCGAACGTGCTCGTATACGGCGTGATGCCGCGGGAGGAGAATCGCGGCTGCCGCCATCCCACAAGGCCCGAGAAGAACGGGTTGCCCATCCCGCCATTCCCGCCCCGGGCAAGCAAGATCGGTTCCGTCGTGGGCTTATCGAGGTCCAATAAGATTCCCGCGCGCTCATCGAATGTCGGCGTCCGCGTCGCCCACTTCTTCTCCCGACGGAGATGCCGCTCCGCCGCCGTATAATGCTCTGCGTCGAACGGGTTCGATGCAGAGATCTGGAACCACCGCTCCCACCTGTCCCACTTCCTGTCCTCCATATCCATCCCCTCCAGCTCCATCCGCTCCCAGTGCTTCTCCTCGTCCCCCTCGCGCACAATCTCGCGCACGACCGTCCCGACCGGAACAGTGATGAGGATGTCTTCCCCCGCTTGGCCATTCCGTAGCTCCCGCCCGCCGGATTTGCCTTGTCCAGCCATGTACCGCTTTGCGAGGGTATGCAGGGACGTGATCTTGTTCGAGGTCTGTATCCAAACGGAGCCGCCTTGACCGCCGTTACCGCCGGCCGGGGCGCCTATACCGCCGTTCTTCGCGAGACCGAATGATGCTGCACCCGCGCCGCCGCGTCCGCCCCGGACTCGGATCTTCAGATAGTCAAGGAAGTCGCCCTGGAGTTAGTCATATGCTCCATGTTGACCCAGCCCTCCAGGGCACCATTGGGCGAGTTGAGAGACGTCCACTCACCCTCGACCGCCGCTTGCGTTCAGTCTGCCGCCGAATCGCGCCCAGCCGCCTGATCTCCTCAATCTCATCCGCTTCGAGCTCGGGATCCAGCTCCGGCCGAAGCTTGATGACCGTCTGATACTCCGGGCGCTTCTGCCGTATTCCAAAATGGCCAGGATCGAACTCTGGCTCCTCGAGGTCAAACGAGTATTCCTCCACCTTGCCGATTAGATCCACGTCCTCCTGGTCCATCCATGCCTCTTGTGTCGCGGCCGATGCGCCCGCCTCCTGGGCCATATCTTCCGCAGTCATCTCGTCCCCGACGGTGCCGTCCTCTGCCGCCTTGTCCAGCTCCGCCTGGCGCGACCGCGCAAGCGCTCCCAACCGCGATTCCAGCTCGTCTGCGCGGTACGCCTCCCCCTCACTGGGCGCCTTGCCCTTACGTATCTCCCTCCGAGCCCTCTGTTCTCTACGCGTTGCGCGTGTTCGCTCGGCTGGTGTCGCACTGTCCAGGTCTTCAACATTGTCGACCGCATCGTAGTCGTCGTTCGGCGGTGATCGGGGCGAATAGTGCCGGACAACAGCGGCGCGGCTGCTCGTAGCGTATGCAACCGGCAGGCGAGCCGGTAATGACGAAGTCGCTTTCAGGCATGCTCTGCACGCTGAGAAGGGCCGCATCGCCAAGGCCTTGTTGATGAGGATGGAATGGAGATGGGTGAAGTGAAGGATGATCCGAAATTCATTCGGTGGATGTCGAAAACTGGCCGAACTGGATTGACTGACCTCCACCGGTCCTGTCCGGTGCTCCCCTTGCACAGTGAGCAACCTGCTGCCCATGCCAGTGGTCCAAGATCAGGTGCACGATTGCGGATGTGCTGTTCCCCACGTCGGAGAGCAAGCCGGCACGCATGCTCTCGGCCTCCATGAGGACTGTTGGCACACTGTCGTCTCATGGCTGATATACGTCGCGAACCGGCCTCTCCTTCTGACGAGGCCAGCCACAGCCGAGCCGCGCCAGTCGCACAAACGCTTCGCGTTCTAGAGCAAACACAGGGCGAGTAGGCTGGTGAGGCAGCTACCACGCAGGTCGCTGGAACAAGAGGGACACCACGATCCTTGTTCCATCCTACGAGGCGTAAACTCCGTCCCGCTCGGCCTGACCCGAGCCGCAGGAGCGCGCACATGCTCAACAAGCCAACGGCTCGACGTGAGGCCATGGAGAGTGCTTACGTCCAAGCTGGCGTCACATGCTCCCCCGTGGACCGTATGGCAACGGCATTCCGGGAAATGAACCGAAGAACGGGAACTACGCTAGACGCAATAGTACGATTTTCCTGCGCGCGCATCGTCGCCTCAGCCAAGCCACCGCGCGAGCTCGGCAAAGCGTGACCTGACATGTAACCCTGGCATCGTCATTGGTCGGCGGATCCGCATCCCATGGGCCTTCGCGCCCTCTCAGACGCATTCTGCTCCCACATTCGTGAAAGGTCTCTAGAGACCACAGTCCTGGACCGGACACGGAATGACATCGCGTAAAGATGATGCGGCTGCTGACGTGACTAATGAATACAGGACTCTCGTCTTTGCCAAGCGACCTCGTCGCCCGCGAATGCTACTCAACGCATGCAGGATCATCCGGGCGTGAGCTCCATGCTGGCTGCACTAGCTTGGCCCGCTTCGTCCACCTCCGACGGAAGATGGTCGGTGAATGAATGATCGAGAATACGAGCTAGCTGCAAGCTGCTAGTCGCGGACAAACCCCATGACCGTGACTGGCTATACGCTAGGTGTGTTTACTCCCCGGTGGTGCGGACCCGTGCCGACGCGGCTTGTGTTGGTGACAGTGTGGAAAATGAGGGGCACAGGGCGCAATGGGCCATGCATATATGATATGTAGCCTGTGGGTGGGGTGGGACATACCGCGCCCACCATGCTCACGCGATATTTACTGATTGGAGGGCTCCTCATCGGCCAAGCGGCCGCTTACCCATGGATGGCGCCCGGATACGACGGCCCCAGCCTGTCCGAGAAGGGTGCGCGGCGAGCGTGCAATGGTGAAGGTCGCTGACACGCAGACGTCGACCAAGCCTGGAAGCTGTACGAGCGCTACAAGGAGAACAACGTGCCCCGAGCGGACAAGGAGAAACGGATCTTAGGGCTTGGAGAGACGCTAGGAAACGTCGTCGGCAGCGTGGGCGGACTGCTCGATGGTCTGCTTGGGGGTATCGCAGAGAACATCAACCCTAGTGATCAGCGCCCCGATGCCGCGCACCCGTTCCGGGCGCCGGGACCTTCGGACCAGCGCGGGCCCTGTCCTGGCCTGAACACCCTGGCGAACCACGGCTGTGAGTCCGGCTACCGGGGCGAAAGTAGTATCTGACGATAGACCTGCCTAGAAGCGGAATCGTTACCGCTGGAGAGGTCATCGAAGCGACGGCCGAGGGGTTCAACATGGGCGCGGGTCAGTCATACGCAAGCCTAAAAGCAAACACGGCTGATGCCAGACTTGTCGGGTCTGCTGGTGTTCATCGCTGTGGCTTTTGGCGGTAACATCGAGAGCTCGACGTTCTCTCTTGGCGGGGAAGATGACCGCACGTACTCGGCGTCAGGTATAGGTTCTCGCGAGGCCGGCAGGCAGTACGGTCTCGCGGGCCATTCACGCTGCGAGGGGGATATTAGCGCCATGCGCCGCGACTTCTACCTCAACAACGGAGGTGGGTCGGCAGCAAGCTCCTCTGACATCACTGTACAGGCAGGCTGACGCCGCAGACAACCATAACGCCTACCCAGACCGCTTTAAGCGGTTCATCGAGCTCGCGAAGGCGAACGGCGGCGAATTCAACCTGGCCGCCGCGAATGCGCTGTACGGCCAGAACGCCCAGGAATCAGTGGCAAACAACCCTCAGCTGTTCTTCAACTCGTACACTGTTGTCGTCGTGGTGAGTGATACTTGCCTGTGGTTCTGGCATTCAGCTAACGAGCAGCTGGGCGAGTACCCGTTCATCCCGTACGCTCCTTCGCAGTCCTTGCGCGATCCAAGCTAATAGTAGCAACTTCTTCTCCAACGGGACGTACGGCGCCGGCGGAGTGGCCAACTACGAGTCAATCTCCTCCTTCTACGGCATGTCGATGAACGAGGACGGAACGATCTGCTACGTCCCCGAGCGGTTCCCGGACAACTGGTACCGCCGCTCGGTGACGTACGGCGTGGTGGACCTCGTCGCCGGCCTTCCAGGTGAGCACGCCTTGACAGCGACCTCAAACTATCGTTGACATCAGGGACATACCTCTCCGGGCCGGTCCTGCCCAACCCGGTGGGGATCCTCCAGAACCCCGCCCAAGCACCCAACCTCGGGTGCGCGATATACCAGGGCCTCACGAGTGGTATCCCTGCGGGTCTGCTCGGGTCGACAAACGACTTCATCTCTGAGGCGGTGACCTATCTGCAAAACAACTTGCTGCCTGTTCTTCCGGTGAGTGCGAAATGCGCCGTTGGAAGGAGCGAGCTGAGTCGCAGGACGTGTACGGGTGCAAGCCGGACCAGCCTAGTCTGCAGGCGAACGGATCGGGCGGCGAGCAGTACAACATCCCCAGCGGGGGTCCCAACTCGTACAACATCTGCGCTTAGTGGCATTGAGAAAAGTGACCACATGCTGCGATGTACTACCATGACACGTGCAGCTTGGGATCTCGAGGGCAGAACACAGTTGGCCGGCTGATGGTGATGTCAGATTGTGGCGTGGGAAGAGGGGCACGGGCTATGGTGAGACTGTTTGAAGCGCCGTGCGTGCGGTACAGGTGGCCTGAGAAGTCGGTCTGGTGCTCCCACGGCGAAGGATCTGTGCCTGCTGCCACGCGGGCCAGCTGGCAGCCGATCAGAATAAGGTCGGACACATGCTGCCATCCTCGGAAGTGGATCTGCGCTGCCGACCAGGCAGCCGCGAGGCGCATGAGATCCCCGCGTCACATGCTTGGATCTGGGGTTTCCGAGCTGACATGCGGCTGTAACGTGCGGGGTAAGGGCGTGCGACACGCAGCGTAGTCAGTATCGAGCCCATACTGTAGTTGAACGCATGCGAGGACAATAACCTGGCCGCAGGCATGCGCGACGGGCACACGCGAGGCAGTCTCCCGTGCGATCAGAATAGAATCGCCATATGCTTAGATTAGTCGCATTCAGCATCACTGGAACTCCTGGCCGCAGGCGTGCGCGGGTCCCATGCGAGGCTGTGTCTCGTGCTATCCGAACGGGATGACCATATGCTTAGATTAGTCGCATTCAACACTTCTGGATCAGCGTCAGCCACTGATGAAAGCTTGCGAGACAAAGGTTACTGTACCCCCGCATGTGCGCAACGATGGTACAAGCGCGTGTCACACGCGAGGCGGATCATCGTCGATCAGAACAGGACTCGATGAATGGGCAATGCCAATGTTTGTGTGCACGTTCGTTGCGGTTCGGACAGGGGCAGGCGAGCAGGGCACAGGCACTATCCTCCGGCGTGTGCGGGGTATGGCTCGTCGATCGGTCCTCGGCGTTCAACCCCGCTGTGTGTGGCCAGACCACCTCAGACCATGCTCATGTACCTGAGGACGCGCTTCCACTGATGTGGATCCCAGGAGTGGCCGCATGAGAGTCAGCATATGCTCCGAGATCTGCGGATGATGTATGGGGGGAATAGGGTTATCCGGGTGTCATCCGATCCTTAAGCGAATCAACCTAATGCTCCGCCATTGCACCGAAGCCGGCGACCGCCTCGGTCGCCGCTCATCCGGCATGGTCCCCCGTACCGGCTTGTACGACGAAACGACCCCTGCAGCCCCCCTTCTCTGCTGTGCATCTGCAGCCCCGTACCCGCACCCCATGCGATGCTCCGACCGGCACCTCAAGCCACATACGCTTATTATAGCTACGTACGGCATGGACGGGAGAAACGCGGGGCATAGAAAACCGGGGCTTGTGCCCCAGATAGCCGGGCGGGCGTGATCGACAGACAGGGTGCGTGCGTGACAGTCACCAACGCGGCTGGGTGCTGGTTGTAGGGTATCGGTGTACCAGTTTGCTGGATATATAAACACCAAGGGATCCGCTGTGGAGGGACCTCCCAATTATACGCAATTACCCTCTGCACCATGGGCAACGACCGCGAGCGCGACCACATCGAGGACGATACCGCGCACCTGGCTGCGGCCCGCCAGGCCAAGCCGGCGCTGATCAACTATGTCGCAGCCATCTTCGCCGCCATCGGCTCCTTCCTGTTCGGCTACGACTCTGGTATCATCGGATCCGTCATCTCGGACAGCTACACCAACTTCCACGACTACTTTAACCACCCCGACCCGAACATCACCGGCGCGGTCGTCTCCGTCTTTGCGGGCGGCGCGTTCTTCGGCGCCCTGCTCGCGGGCCAGACGGCCGACCGTCTCGGACGAAAGAGGACGATCCAGATGGGCGCCATTGTCGCTACCGTCGGATGCGCCATCCAGACCGCTTCCGTCCACATCGCCATGTTGATCGTCGGCCGATTCATCGCCGGCGTGTCGATCGGTATCCTGTCCATGATCGTCCCGGTCTACCAGGCCGAGATCTCGCCGCCACACGCCCGAGGTCTCCTGTCCGGCTGGACGCAGCTCATGATCGTCTGGGGCTTCTTCGTCGCCAACTGGGTCGGCTACGGATGCCAGTTCCTCACCTCCACCGGCCAATGGCGAATCCCCCTCGCCATCCAGATCGTCCCGGCCATCATGCTCTTCGGGTGAGTCGCAACGTACCACCTCCGCGAATGCGCGCGCTGACCTGACAGAGGCATGTTCGTCCTGCCGTACTCGCCGCGATGGCTCGCCAAGCAGGGTCGACTCGAGGAGGCCAAGGCGACGCTCATCCGCCTGCACGGTGGATCTCGGATGGCCAACACCGCGTCGGTCGAGGCCGAGTTCGAGGAGATGCTCGCCCAGATCGCTTGGGAGCGGGAGAACCTGTCCACGAGCTACAAGGACCTCATCGCCACCAAGGCCAGCCGACACCGCACGCTCTGTGGCTGCCTCGTTCAGGCCATGTGCCAGTGGACCGGTGTCAACGTCAAGTGAGTGCAGCGTCCCAGCAGAATCGATCATTGCCTCCTTCACCCACCTCCCGCACCCACCACTACCTTGAAATGGTCACTAATCGCAGCAACTACTTCGGTCCCACCATCTACAAAGCCCTCGGCTTCGGCGGAACCACCACGCTCATGATCAACGGCGTGTCCGGCGCGTGGCAGGTCGTCGTCGTTTGGGTCTTCATCCAGTTCATTGTCGACCGGGTCGGCCGCCGAAAGCCTCTCATCATCGGCCCGATCCTCATGGCCGTCTTCCTCGCCTGGCAAGCGGGTATCGCCTCGCGTTTCGCCGACCCGACCTACCAGAACCAAGGCGTCGGTATTGCCGGTCTCGTCTCCATCTTCCTCTTCTCCGGCGCCTTCAGCGCATCGTTCGGCCCCGTCTCGTGGATCTACCAGTCCGAGATCTTCCCGATGAACCAGCGTGCGCTCGGCACGGCCGTCTCGACCGCCGCCAACTGGCTCAACAACGTCATCATCGGCCAGGTCACGCCTTACGGGTTCGCCACCCTCGGCTGGAAGTACTTCTTCGTCTTTGTCGCTACGAACGTCAGCAACGCCGTCGTCTCGTTCTTCCTGTTCCCGGAGACCAAGCACAAGACGCTCGAGGAGATTGGTCTCCTGTTCGGCGACACCAACGTCCGCACGTACGTCGTTCCGGGACAGTACGAGTCGCACGTCGCTGGCAACCCGGAGGAGAAGGTCGAGTTCTCGCACCACTAGCGGTCGACTGTGAGTCGTGAGGGTGGGTTCGAGGCGGCAGTCGTTGGAGTTCAGGCGTGAGTGAGTCGTTCACCGATTCACCCCTGCTTGCTTTAACATGTTCCTCTTGCTCAGGGCATCAGGTCGCCCCACCTCATCATGCTATACCCTATGCAGTATATCTTTTGCAGGTCTGATTACCATCCAGCTTGTGTGCAACCAAATCTATCGAGTCTAAATGCTTACAAAATGCTGCGGTCGTCGGAAGCTTGGCTCTCATATGTTCCGTTCACAATCAGTTGCGCCTCGGCCTTCCAATCCCGCGCGAGCACATCGGCCATATATCCGCACACCGCCTCGAACCGCATTTGTGGCGGGATATACGAGTCGATCGGCGCCTCCAGTGCCGCGCGCATAGCCGTCTCGAGGCCATCCAGATCGTGAGCATGCACGTGGTATACGTACGGCCTGTCGTCAGTCACGGACCCCCCTGGCGATGATGATCATCACGCACGGGTCCATCGCAGTCATACGCCATTGTTGGGCGACCCAGCGAGAGCGGTCGTCCGGGCTTCCCTCGTCCCATTCCAAGACCGGGTTGATGAACTGCTATCAGCGCCCGCGCTTGATTTCCTTATATAGCTAATATAGATGGACCGCCGCCGGCTCACCGGAACGCCCATGCACAGCCCGTCCCACGGACTGGGGCTGATTCGCGGCTGTCCCACGCCGACCAGGACAAAGCTCTCCCCGAGTTTTCGGAAGAAGTCGAGCTTGGGCAGCCTGCCGTGGTTTGGTATGCCCAACTCTTCCAGCTCCTCTCGGATCGTCGCGTTGTCGTTGTGCATGCCCACGACCATATCTATACCCAGCCTTTCGCGCAGCTCGCCGAGGAACGGGATCGTCCATGAGAACCGGGGCGGATAAAAGTACGTCTCCTGCTTGGCGAGGAGGTACGCTTGTGGGCGAGCCGGTTTTGAGTTTGGTTTTGGTATGCGGCGGCAGGTGGGTTCGATCGAATAGGAAAGGAGGGTGTTGTTGTTGTACATAGAGGGAGAGAGGGTGAAGGCAGGTCCGAGGGGATGTTTGGCGCTGCAGTCAGTGTCATTATCAACTTGTAGAGCTCATGTTCACGGCCGGTTCTTTTCCCGTCACGGACTCACTCGTCCCAGTACCAGAAACTCAGCAGCTTCCACCCCGGTATCCCTCCCGGATTATCTTTACTCTCCAGACATTCACCGGCCCCTTTCCGGGCATAGCACTCGTTCACCTGCTCCGGATCCGCTAGTACCGTCCTCGTGATATTTCGCCATTCCCGCCAGACATCCAGCGTGCGATCCATGCCGTGGTTGTACCATCCGTGACTGGTGAACACATACGCATAGCCCCAGTAGTTGAATGTCGAGATGGCCGATTGCGCGTAAATTGCCTCGCCGGTAGTGCTTGCTATCAACGCCTCGGACATCCACAATGATGGGAGTATGATGAGCGTCGTCTGGTTTGTGCCGCAACCGAGGTCATGGCGCCGCGCCTCCTCCTCGGGCGATAATGGCTCGAGGTGCGGTGAGGCGGAGTCGCGCAAGAGGCCGAGAGAGCGACAACGAGTCAGGCGTTTGATGGTTTGGGCGTTGTGTGAAGCGGGGTCGCCCGTCGAGAAATACGGATCGGGTGCTGGTTTTGGCCGGGCGTGTATTCCGTGTATGATAACCCGGTGCAAGATGACGATGCTGATAAGGCCGCAGAGCGTCATGAGTAGCCATCGCCCCACTGACGGTCGCGGCAGTGCCAGCCATCCGCAGTCGCGACGTCTGCGTCGGCGGCGAGCGGTTGATCTATTCGACTTAGCGCGTATAATCTCGCAGTTGATCTGCCGGTGCGACTCGACTCACCCGTGCCTGATATCTCCGCCCTCTTCCACCAGCCCATCCTCATCAGGCGAATTCGAGAGTGCGATGTACTCGTGCTCATCGTTCTGCGTCACCATGACTGTCAAAGATGTCAAGCAGCTGAACGACCACGCATTATGAGGTTGATGTGTGATTCACGACGAGTCCGACCGGTGCCGTGTTGAAGAGAGACGCCCGTCGCACAGATGGCCCCCTCGCCAGGGGGTGTGAGCCGTGCGCCATGTGTGGCCTTTCCTTTCGGGCATGGCCTATGGTCCGATCCCTCGCGGGAGAATCAGCCGCGGTGCCTGGATATATTGCTTGCCTAATGAGGCGATTAACAATACATTCCGTTCAGAGTCCACCCGAGACCGCACGCCGGACCCTTGCAATGAGGGGTTTTTCCTGGCTGGGCCTGCCAAGGCGCCTGCCCTGAGCTGACGTGATGCCTCTTCGCGATGCCAACGCGATCATGAGCAATCCACCACACCGCTCAACGACTTCGGCTGAGCAGGCTGAGCAGAGCGAGCGCAGAGGGACGACACCACTCGTTCCGGCTCCCTAGTATGGCTAGAATGGGCGGTGTTTCATATGGGCTCATCCGTCACGCAGTCCCATGGGTTTATCCATACGCTGCCGTTGGACGTTACGAGTACAACGCAACAATGGTTCCCGGGGGAGGGTTTGATCGGTCAACGCCCACTCCAGCACATGGACATGCATCAGATGATGCGATGTGCATGTGCGCGACTGACTCATACCTGTACTACCTTAAGGCTATACGGTGCACCAATGTATCCGCGAACCATCAGCAGGCCGAGAAACCAAGCGACTCGCAGAGCCATTCGGTAATCCAGATGCCTGTGGTGGCGTGATCCTATGTAACCACGAATACACCCATCGGCGGTCGCCGCCAAGCCCAATAGAGGGGCGTTGATTGGGTGTTGATGGTGCCGGGTGCGTGCCGGGTGGCAATTTGTTGTTGCCGGGAATTCGGAACAGTCTGCCGATCGCGCCTTCGCTTTTTTGGACCAGGCGCAAGATATCACCAGTCGTCCGACACCAAGGGTCGTACCACCGAGGTGTCAGCATATTACACCGCCCTTATCTCGACCGAGAGAAACACGACAAAAAGGCCGCCAGTCGTATCTCTCGATTGGTCAACTCTCCCCTATAGCGGTTCTGCTTGACCCGCCGCCCACCGCTCACCGTTATGTCCTCGCTCATCTCGACCCCGCCCAAATGGGTGTCGTACTGGTTCGGCTTTTCGACGGTCATTGTACTATGGGGTGAGCCGTGCGGTGACGCAGAAGGAAAGCAACTGATTTCAGACGCGGCGTACTGCTTCATGCGGCCGCGGAGTATGGTCGGGGGAGACCTGTCGTGGATTTGGTACCCGTACAAGTGAGCCTTCACCTTATAATCGAGCCGAGATGGCCTATCATGTGCCCGAGCAGCTGGACAAGCGCTGATAAGCAGTATGGTCCCGTACGGCGCAATCGATCACGTGTACGGCTTCCCCGCCCTCGACGCCGGCGACGGGTTCACCAACGCCCAAGCATTGTGCAACCTGATCGAAGCGACACTCAACCTGGAGTACATCTACCTGCGACACACCTCGCCCCGAAGTAGCCAGACTACGGGAACCGCTGCGGGAGTCAAGGGAGTGAGATACCATGGATATGCCCCTTTGGTGGGCTTCGCGGCCAGCTTGATGACGCTGTCCAAGACTGCTTTGTACTTCTTCCAAGGTGAGTTTCGGAGCTCCCTCTGTTGGAATCTCCGCTCGGTCGTGTGCTGACCGGCAGAGTACTTTTGCGGCTGGTGCATGGTCAAGCACAATACATGGCTTGACTTGGTGCGATACTACTTTGCGACGAATGGCGTTTGGGTCGTCATGCCCCTCATCGTTTGCATCGTCCTTGGCCGATTCATCACCCGCCAGCTCCTTGCCGCCACGGCCTCGGAGATCGCCTACGACGAGTACGCTCACACGAGAGGGGCCCCGTCTGTCAAGGCGTCGAGCAAAGCAGCAGTTGTCAAAATCACGCCTAAATCGGTTCAAAATGGTGATATCACACCCACTGCCGCAACCCCTGGCGCCCCGAAATCGTTTCCGACCCCGCATATTGGCGCCGCTCTCCCCCTGACATTCACGCCGACTGACTCGACGGTGCTCATTGTTGGGACCAACCGGCTGGCAGCGACTCGGGCGTTTGCTTTCCTCGAGGCGGGAGCGAAAGTCTTGCTCGTCTCGGCTCAGGGCATCGCGCACGCGCACGAGGAGGTCCAATACCGAGTGGCCGAGGGTCAGGTACAGCACGTGCAGAAGACAATCGATGGTGGGGATGCCTGGAAGGCGGTCTTGGACGAGAACGAGGTTTCACTCGTCTGCGTGACCGACACGCTCATCGGCTCCGCGGACCAGCGCATCAAGTCTGCTGCCGAGACGATCTTCGACGTGTGCAAGGCGAAGCGGATCCCCATCAACATTTCGGATCACCCGCGCCTCTCGACATACTCGTTCCCTTCGGTGCATCGATTCGCTGGCGCTGATGGGCCGAGTCACCTTCAAGTGGCCGTGTCGACCAACGGACAAGGATGCCGTCTGTCCAGCCGACTCAAGCGGGAAATCGTCACCCGACTTCCCCCCTCCGTCGGCGCCGCAGTCGACAACGTCGGACGACTGCGCGTCCGCGCCCGATCCAAGTCGCCGAACAGGACGGTATCGGAGGAGGACCCCGAAACTCCGCTGAACAACCCCGTATCTCAGCTCGACACGCCGTCTATCCTCAACGGAGTGAACAAGCAACTGGGTTTCGGCACCGAGACGGAGGACGAGCAGCTCAGGCGGATGCGATGGGTCCACCAGATGAGCGAGTACTACTCGTTCGAGGCGCTCGCGCGGTTGACTGAGGGCGAGATGGACCAGGCGTTGAAGAGGTGGGAGGACGGCTCGGAGTCTCTGATCAAGTCCCTGCCGCAGCATGACGGTCAAGTCGGCCAGGTCCGAAAGCAGGGGCGGATCTTCCTCATCGGTTCGGGGCCCGGTCATCCTGGCCTGCTCACCCTCGCGGCGCACCACGTCCTCCGCTCAGCGACGCTCATCCTCTCCGACAAGCTCGTGCCGTCCGAGATCCTCGCGCTCATTCCGCCCACGACGGAGCTGCACATCGCAAAGAAGTTCCCCGGCAACAACGAGGGCGCCCAGAACGAGCTCATGATCCAAGCGATTGAGGGTGCTCGGCGGGGCGAGACCGTCGTCCGGCTCAAGCAGGGCGATCCTTTCGTGTACGGCCGGGGAGGCGAGGAGGTGCTGTACTTCCGGGAGAACGGATTCGAGTCGACCGTCATCCCGGGCGTGACGTCCGCGATCGCCGGGCCGGAGATGGTCGGCATACCCGTTACCCAGCGAGGCGTGTCCGAGGGATTCGTGCTGTGCACCGGTGTCGGGCGGGCTGGCAAGTCGGTCAATCTGCCGGGCTACATCAAGCCGCGTACGCTCGTCGTGCTCATGGGCGTGGCGAGGATCGGAAACATTGTCTCGACGCTGGTGGACCTCGACTCGGCGGGCCGAGATGGCGCGGCGTATCCCCCACACCTGCCGATCGCCGTGGTGGAGCGGGCGAGCTCGCCGGATCAACGTGTTATCGTTAGTACGCTTGGGAACATCGAGGAGGCGGTCAAGAGTGTTGAGGAGCGCCCGCCAGGGATGATGCTCATTGGGTGGGCAGTCCTTGCGCTGGAAGGCAAGGGAAGGGTCGATGTGCTGGACAAGGGGGTGGACGGCGAGGAAGGGATCGTCAGCGAGTGGATGGGCGGCGACAGGTGGAGGATACGCGAGGGACTTGACCAGGGCTGGGGGGAGTATCTTGCAGGGCTTGGTGTCTAGGTGGGAGTGTGAGTCAGTGGAAGGGTGGGAGGCGTAGACACTGGGCGGGCCGAATAGTCGAGCAAATTGTATCAGCTAGAGCATTCACATCGCAACAACCAGCATCGATATCAACTAGAATACAAAATACGAACAGCGTCATATGCATCAGCACGCACTTTGCAGTCGCGGATGACAGGGCTGCTGGCGGTGAGCAATGGGTGCAAGCCACTCAGCAGTGCTCCTCGCATTACGACCTCTGCCCTCCCGGTCTTTACACGCTACACGCTGCATCGCGCTTTACTTGTACAACTGCGATCCGTCATCCTTGCCTTTCAGTCCGTCTTCGCCTTCGCCTTCGATGCTTGCCCGGGCCCACTGTCCGCGGACATAGCTCCAGCGTCGTCCGAAGCGAGAGGAGCCGCCGCAAACGCCTCGATGAAGCGTATGCACAAAGGCACGACCGCCGCGGACGCTAACGCGGCGCCGATAATCCAGTATATGGTGGGAATGACCGACTCGGGGATCACGCCATAGATCAACGGCTCGAGAGCTAGGTCGATGGTCGTCTCGTAGTGTCCGGCTGGGACCGCGAGTCCTTTGTCGCGTGGCCGTAGAAGCTGAGGCAACGGTAAGGGGTCGAGGAGCGGATGCGGGAAGTGCGGGGTGAGCTGCGAGGACTGGAGGAAGAGAATGACGGTGCTGGGAGATCGAGTTGGGACGAGCGTCATGTTGAGCTTGATGGGGGACTAGGGTTAGCGCAGAGTCGGACTGTAGTCATTGTGCGGCGGACTCAGAGTGTGCGGACACAATGGGTCCACATACAGAGAGCAACGTACCGACCCGGCCCAAGACGCGCGGACGGTCCAGTCCTTGTGCACCTCGTCTAAGTCCAGCTTGACGCCAATGAGCTCTTCATCCGACGACATCGCGACCCGTGTCCGGCGCCAAGGCGTCCGAGGTCTGTATATCAGGGCCCAACATCCGTGATGATCTGGGCGTTACTTGGCTCACGGCTCCGAGTAATCATTCTGAACGGGCGAGTCGTCGAAGGTCGGTAAGGGCAGACGAAAGTTTCGGATCTCAGTGTCGGCCACGACGGCTGCGATGCAGCAAGCGATGAGAGCAATGATCACGTACAGCCTCATGTCGTGGTGTACAAACTTCTCGGGCCCTGCGATTGGTGTATCTTGTGCAAAGGTATGAGAGCGCGAAGAAGAGGGTGAGTGGTGCGAGCCGGAACAGCGCACCGTTGCACCGGTCAATGTCAGACCCGGGTCACGTGATATTGGCTTGGATATTGGCACGACCTAGTCCGGGCACCAGGCATCCTAGTGCAGTCGCTCTCCCGAAGAGCGGTGTTTGATCAATGTTAAAGACATGCCCAACGTTATTGAGGACCGCAGCGTATGGCAGCCCCATTTTTCGCTCAATGGGGGCCGCGCTGATCTCACTTCCAGTATGACAAACATGTCCTTCTCGCATGTTGTTTGTCCATTATTCCCCAAGCGGGATTGCCGTCGGACGGAAGCCAGGAAAACGAACATCGTTTTATCATTCTGCTCTTGTCCGTTGGGAACCATGTGGCTGCATGGATCTACCGCGAGCGGGAGATCAAGCTGAGTGGTAAGCGATCGAGCGCACCAGACGAGTGGCGACGGCAACTGGCGAGTGGCAACCCCTACCAATCGAGTGAAGGAGGCTCTTGGTCCGAGATGCAAGTGCTCTGTGTGATCGACGATGCTGATGCGCAGGGAAGTCATACATGCTATGACTACGCTTACTTGGACCATCGCTTTCTCAAGGTATGTGCCGCCTGCTTCGGCCTCCGATCCCGCGTAAACACGCCCTTTTTGTTGCCATCCACTCGGAAGATGCCCGGGCCCGTCGAGAAATCTGCGAAATTCCACACCTGCTCCCCACGCACCGCCTCGACCCGGTCGAACACCCTGTGAGACATATCGTAGAACGACGACTGGTACTCCTCGCTCCACGGCAGATCGCCTACCGAGTGCAAGCCTGCGACGGTGTCCGTCCCGTACTCCAGCATAAGCAATGGGCGCTTGAACTTGTACTCCCACTCCTTGAGCTCTTCCTCTAGCCGCTTCTCGGCCGACTCGAGATCCCCATTGTACTCGTACCACCCGTAATACCTGTTCAGCCCGATGACATCGAACAGATCGGCGATTCGCTCCTTCGACGCCGGCACCATCGTGAGATTCGTGTACGTCACCAGGCGCGTTGGATCCAGCTCCCGCGTGAGCTTGACGAGCGGCTCAAAGTATTCCCGCGACCCCTCTTCGCCCGACCCCGGCTCGTTCGTCACGCACCACATGACAACGGACGGGTGGTTCTTGTCACGCTGGATCAGCTCCCGGATGACCTGCTTGTGTGCCTCCTGCGTCTTGTCGTTGGCGAAGTGGGGTCCAAAGGTCTGTTTCAGGCCCGAGCCAAAGATACCTCCGCCGATGTTGAGGTTCAGTCCGACCGCGGGCGTCTCGTTGATCACGACCCAGCCGTGTCGGTCCGCGTAGTCCAGGACCTCTTCTGCGTATGGGTAGTGGCTCGTCCGGAACGAGTTGGCGCCAGTCCAGCCCATAAGCTCAAAGTCGTGCACCATCCACGCGTCGTCGTGGCCCTTGCCCTTGACCGGCGTGTCCTCATGCTTGCCGAATCCGGTAAAGTAGAACGGCTCGTTGTTGATGTAGATCTGGGTGCCCTTGACATGTACCGTCCGTATGCCGACATTGACGTGGTACTCGTCGGAGACTGTTGAGCTGTGCGCTTCGAGCAATCGGACATTCAAGCGGTACAGATACGCGTTCTTCGGACGCCAGAGTGTGGCGTTCTGGACTCGGAGAGCCCCTTCGCAGCCGGACGCCGTAGCCACAAGGCGTCCTTGCTCGTCGACCAGCTCAACTTCGACCGTTCCTTCCGACGCCGTGTGCTCCACGGTGTAATTGACGACCCCGACCGACCCTGCGATGTCGGTCGTGACCGTCACATTGTCAATTGCGACCTTGGGCCTCGAGAAGAGCTTGACCGATCGCGCGATACCCGCAAAGTTGAAGAAGTCGTGCCAGTATTTCTGCTGCTTTTTGCCAAACTCATTCGTCACCAGCTCGCCCGGCGGGATCGTCTCGTTCGTAAGGGTGTTGTCGACCGCGACCGTTATCCGGATCTCCCCACCCGGGGACGCCTCGCCGGTTATATCCGCTTCGAACGGGGTATATCCGCCTACATGCGACACGACCAGTTTATCGTCGACGTACACGTCCGCGGCGTGCGTTGCGCTGTCGAAGCGGATGAAGACACGCTGATCGGTCCATCCGCGTGGGATACGCGCTGTGCGCTGGTACCATACCTTGCCGATATGATTGCGCAGAGAGGGCACGAAGATATCGTTGTACGACGCCGGGACTGGGCACTGCTGCGTACCCGGCAGGGTGGATTGCCAGGGGGACTCGAGCTCAGGCGAGTCCACCACGAACCGCCATAGTCCGTCGAGCGACTTCAACTCGCGCGTGGAAGTCTCGAGAGGTCGAAGCATCGAGCGATGAAGGTATGTTGTCTTGTTCGCAGCACTTCGCTGGATATGGACAAGTCGTATGTTCGACCGGTCATCGAGCAGCGGCTTGCCCGGATAAACCGGGACCGGAGCCGGAGGTCTGTGCGCGGCCGCTGCGCCACCGGCTGGCAAGCGTACCCGAAAGAAGGTTGACAGAGCATGCATGTCCGTTTAGTAATGAGCTGCTTTCCAGGCTATGTCCTCCCTACTTCCACGCTACAGCCTGGTCGGCCCGATCTCTCTCGTCTGTTTATCCGTCGCATGACATGTCGGCCGCCTTCCAACGAGACAGTCATCGTGAGGACTCGGGTCAGTCTTAGTCGTGGCGTCAAGGCAGGGCTGGATTGGCAATGTCTCTTCCTGGAATCTCGTCAGTTGCGGCTCTCCCTATCGAGTTTTCCCGGCCTTGGCAATCGCCATCCTGCAAGCTTTCGGCTCATCGCGGGCGTAAACTTAGCGTCCGACAGTCCGATCCGCTATTCCGAGAAGAATGACGGGGTACAACGCCGCGCATACCGCTGGTGTAGTCCACTTCGGAAAAATGACTCGAGCTCGCTGACAGCCCTCTGCTCGTGTGCGTCTGCATCAGTCGGACGTCGGTCCGAGCGCGAGGGTCCCCTGGGGCCAATACGTGCCTCGTTGGATCTATAAGAGGGAGCATGGCGCTAAGCTCTGGAGTCTCCATCCGCCATCACGGAAGGACCACACAGGCACAACACACCAAGATGTCAGAGACTCAAAGGGTCCAGACCAAGGAGACCAAGGACGAGCCGGTCATGATCGAGACGAAGGACGACCCGAGCGCGGACAACGACTTGCGGGGTGAGCCCGCTCTTCTGGTCAGCGCATTTGATGGTGCCTCACGAGGTGCGATCATCCGCAAGTTCTGGCGGGTGTTCCTCATCGGTATCGCGGTTGCCAGCGCGGGAATGTAAGCTCCGCGTTCACCGAGCCTGAAGGACGGCGACTGATCTCTAGGTACTCGGGGTACACCACCTCGTTACCCGGTTCCATTGTCGGCAACGTCGGTCAGTCCTTACTCGCGATACAGGCACCTCCGAGCTAAGGTAGCAGGCTTCATCCAGGTGTTTGGAACCGTGCACAATGCCAAAGGCAAGCTTGCCCTCAACGCAAACTACGTTGGGCTGTGGAACGCCATGAATTACGTTACGCAAGCTGTTGCGCAATTTGGGTCTCCCTTCACCGCCAACAAGTTCGGTATCCGATTCAACATGTGGTTGTTCACCCTCTTCAAGCTGCTAGTACGTTAGGGTGGACCGGGTACCATAGTCAGGGCTGACTCTACAGACTATCATCATCGAGATCTTTTCCAAGAACTGGTGGCACTTCCTCATTGCCAAGGTGACCAACGGCCTCGCCGCCGGTCTCATCGGCACGTCGATCCTGTCGTACGCGTCCGAGGTCGCCATGCCTCAAATGCGAGGAACCGTCTTGTCGGCTTACGCCTTCTTCTTCGCGCTCGGCCAGCTTGCGTGTGCGATCGCCTTGGACATCATCAACAGGGCAAGTTGCTGCCCTTTCAGCTGCGCAGAAGCTGCATAGCTGATGCACAGACCGACCCATACGGCTTCCGCAAGGCCTTCTACTCCCAATTTGTCTTCCTGGGACTCTGGCTCCCGATCTTGCTTCTCTTGCCCGAGTCGCCCGTCTGGCTGCACAAACGCGGCAACGTCGACAAGGCCAAGCGCGCTCGACGACGGCTCATCGGCAACGTCCCTGGCTTCGACCACGAGCACGAGTATGCCGTCTTCGCACAGGGTCTTGAGAGCTCTGCCGCCGCCACTGCCCAGATGAGCAAGTACAGCATGTTGGCGTGTTTCAAGGGCACGAACTTGCGCCGCACACTCGTATCGACCCTTCCTATCTGCTGCCAGGTACTTCGCTCTGCAGCCCAGGCACACAGACTCGCGGCTGACATATCAGAACCTGGTCGGCGTGCCCCTCATGTTCAACGCCGTCTACTTCTTCTCCCTCATTGGGCTCAAGAACACATTCACCGCCAACCTCATCATCTACTGCGTGCTCCTCGCGGGTGTCTTGGTGTCGTTCTACCTCGTCGACAAGGTCGGCCGACGCCCTCTCCTGCTTGGCGGGACGGCCACGATGTCTGTTCTCGTGTTCATCGTCGGGGGCATCGGCTTCATGACCCTGACCGACGCCGCTGGGAATGCCCTCGTCGCCATCATGGCGATCTGGGTGGCGGCATACTCAATCTCCATCGCGCCGATTGGTAAGTCGAGGTCGGCATCCTCCTCGCGTGGCGCTCACTGATCGTCAGGCTGGATCACGCTCGTCGAGCTCTCAACGCCGGTACTGCGTACCCAGACGGCGGGCCTGGCCGCTCTGATGCAATCATGCGTCAACGTCCTCTTCGTGGGTCGCGTCGCCGCACTGCCAGCCTGTACTATAGCGCCTCGCTCATCTATAGAACTACACGGTCCCTCTGATGTTGTCCGCGCAGTATGCCGGATGGGGCGCCAAGATCGGTACGTCTTTCCCCTTTTGAACACCTTCCTCAGCTAACAGGCAGGACTGTTCTTCGGTCCCCTCGCCGCCCTGTCCTGCATCGCCATCTACTTCTTCAGCCCCGAAAGCAAGGGGCGGAGCTACGCCGAGCTCGACGAACTGTTCGAGCGTCGCATCCCCGCATGGCGCTTCGCCAGCACCAAGACTGCCGCGCAGACTGCGGCTGCGGAGGAGGCAGCCGGAGGCGTGCAGCGGCTCAACGCGTAGGTCGTACCTGGGCATTTGGCTGCAGGGGGCGCTTAGGACGGTGTCAGTCCACAGGCCACCGGGGGAGGGTTAATGGCTCATCGCTGCCATTTCACAGATTTATAGTTGACCGAGGAATTGCACGCTGTACAGGTCGTAACATGCATCGTTTCCGCCACAGCACACCAGACCTGCACGACACCATGTTCCTGTGCAGTGCGATGACGCACCAGCTGAGCGCATTCAGATCATAGATCATACAGGTATATGTGTGCTCGCGATGCTGCGTCCATTGAGGGTCTTTACAACACCACGGCCGCTTCCACGGCCCTCATATCCGCTACGTCCTCGTTGCTCATCCTTGCTGCCCCGGGCTGAACCTCCACAGGCGCTCCGTGAGACGCGTCACGCGCCCGTCCTTCCAAGCTACCGCCAGATGCGCCATCACCCATCTCAGTTCGCCCCGTCATAAGGCTACTTCGTCGCTGCAATGTTTTGTCCGCTTCGCGCTGCGCGATGATCCCCCAGAAGTCTTCCTCGCCGGTAATCGTGAACTAGAATTAGCACCGTCTGCCTCAGCAGTCACACCGGAAGCCAGACTCACATCGTACTTCTGCTCCAGTTCAGCCGGGAACGGCATCCCGAAAGGAAGAACTACGCCTATCCGGCCGCTCGTTCGCGTCTTCTCCCTCGCAAGGAATCGGCTGACCCTCTTGCCGTCCTTGAGCTCCTCTTTCCTCGCCTCGACCCGTGCTTTGGCGGCGAGGGATTCTTCTAGGGCGGCTTCGCGCCTATTGGCCGCCTCGATCAGGCATGGCAGACCCGAGGGCGTCAGAGGGGGTATGAACGCCTCACGAGGCGACTCGGACGTGGCTGGCGGGTCGCCGTCGCTCGACTCGCTGTCGCTCGATAACACGATGACTTCAACACTCCGTCCGTTCAGTACCGTCTTGTCTTCAGCGGTACTTTGGGGCTGTGGGACGGGCGTGCTGATCTCATGTTGAGCTGAAGGGGCTGTGCTCCAGCGAGCCATTCGAGTGAAAATCGGCGCTAGGCGAAGTGTCGATGAGGACGTGGATTGGGCTGGTTTGGCCGGTGTGTCTTGCTTGGTATCCTCTGATGGCGGCTCGACCGAGTGCCGATTAAGCCGCTTCCGCTTACGAGGAAGCAAGATCGCTGGATCATCGCTCTCCATCTCCCCCGCCTCGTCTTTGTGCTTCTCTGCTCGCTTCCTCGGCGATTTCAGCGGCGTCTTGGCGGGCTCCACCTTCGTCGTTGCATGCTTCGCCCGCTTCTGGCTCACAGGATCGCGCAACGCCGACACTCGCGCGGGCAAGACAGGAGGCGGCGAGGTGCTCATCCCTGGTGAGCTGCTGAATACCCGGTCGGGCGTGATCGAAGCGGTCGACTGTGTGCGATCCATCCGGGCTCTGCCATGAGCTCCCGCATCGATCATGATGACACGCCTCTGCACTCACTTCCTCGGCTCCACGGGCAGTAGCTGGTCATATCGCTTGACGAGCTCCTTCCCCTCTTTCACCAGCCTTGTCTTGAGCCACTCCGCCCCCATCAGTGCGACTTTGTCTCTTCCCTTCTTCCAGCTGGTATGCCCCTCCCGCGACAGCACCGTGCTAGCCACGACTGCCCAAGACGGCTCGGACATGTTCCTCAGCAACTCGATGCGCGAGCGCATCCTGTACCGCTCGAATACCAGCTTCTCCTTCTCCCGAATCTTCTGACGGCGCTCAAAAGCCTCGTATCGCCGATGCAAGGCGATGTAGTACGCGTCAGACGTGTCCTCCCCGTGCTACCATTAGCTAGATCCGTACACGTACGCAGCCGCTCACGTCTGTCTGTGGCAGGCGCCTGAGCCGCTTGAGAGGGCTCAGCTTGACTCCACCCACACCCATCTCCTCCCTTGCTTCTTCTGCATCATCCTCCCCAGGTTTGACCACAACCCAACCCGGCGTCTCGATCTTCTCAGACGTGTCTGTATCGAGCACAAGATTGGCTCGGCGGGGCGACGGTGTCGGGTGCCGGTGATTATGCGTGGGCGTGAGCGTAATGAGCGGTTGAGGTGCCGCAATTTCGCTGATGGAATACGTAGGGGGATTGACCATGGACAAAGGGAGCGACGAGAGGTAGAGCGGAAGGGAAGGGGGTGGAGTATCGCTCGGCAAGCCTAACATCAACCCTGGCCCGCCCCGAAGCGCAGTTTGCGAGCTCACCGTATCTCTCCAGCCAGTCTACGATCATTTCTTCCAGGTCCCGTATGCCCTCTTGGCCTCCCCCAGCTGCCCGGCGGATCCGAGCAGGCAAGACGCGTCGACTCGGCTGGCTCTGCGGGGTCTCTTGTTGCTGGGCCCCCGGGGAAAGCAGCTGTGGAGTCTGTTGAGCGCCCGGTGTAGACCTGCTGGGCGCTTTGGCTCCCAATGATATTCCCGCCGGTGTGCCTGTCGTCGCTCGAGGGAAGCGGGTCGGCCGAGCTGGACTAGGGGTCGAAGGCCCAGCGACCGCCTGTTTCGGCGTGTCAAGCTTGACGCGTGATGACCGTCGAGTGGGCGTTGAACCTGTCATTTTGACGCGATATGTCTGATACGCAGGACCTATGCTGTCGATCTATGAGAGAATCATCGGATAAGATAGCGTCCGCTGATGTGCGAGAAGGAAGAAGTACTGGCTGAATGAAAGGACAAGACTGCCGGCAAGCTGACTTTGGTTCAGTCCGGGATTCGACCAGCGCGTCATCGCGTCTGGGAGTCTATATTGATCATTGCGTTGACGACCGATGCATGGTATGTGAGGTACCCGATGCTGCTTGCCTGCATCTCAGCGGCTGCAGCAATCATGCATGCATGACAGACTGCGGACCGACCAGCGCAGTGGCATTGTCACGCACAAACCCGGCGTGAAAGCCGATTGACAACAAATCACGCACACATTCCTTGCATCTTTCGTCAATCAATCTATTTGGAGCACGCTTTCCACGTTCAACTTCAGCTAAAAAGCTCAAGACAACACGGCTACTTGAGAGCAAGCGTCGCTGACACCATTATGCCCATACACCCGACTCCGTACGTTGTACACCCACAACAAGAAATGGGACGCTGACTCAGAGGTACCCGCACGTCATGAACGCTCTGGCGGGACCATCCGCGCCGAAATACACCTACCTCGTCTTCTACTCGAACGTCGTCAACGGTAGGATGTGGTGTCCGGTACGTTCGCCGCTGCAGCTCTTTCGATCAGTGTACGGCGAAACGGAAACAACAAGCTGACCGATAGGACTGTGTCGCGGTTGAGCAGACCGTCAAAGACACATTCGAGGGCGACGACAAACCCAGTGCGGGCATTCGCTGGCATACCCTTGTACTGACGCTGACAACGCAGAGGCTGTCTTCTACTGGGTGGGAACGAAGGAGGAGTGAGTACAGCAGTGTGACTCCCCATTTTGCACTCAGTGACACGCGTGGCAGAGGCTCATGGCAGATGGCGTACCCCTACGAACAGAGCCCGGGTGGACTGGAATGTCCAGAGCATTCCCACCATCCTGAGACTGGAAGAGGTATGCGTCACTTGATAGCCCCCGCAATGAGCACTCTTATACCCTGCGGCCGCACGTCGTGGATCACGAGGTCAGATCAGCCGGGACTGACTGCAGGGCAAGGAGACGGGGCGACTGGTCGAAGATGAGATCCTGGATGCCGCCAAGCTTAAGGCGCTCGTCCGATCCGATGAGGAATGATCGACCCTTCCGAAGGGGCCAAGGCCCTACTATGGCCGATCCGCGAGAGCTTGAGAAGGCCGGTTGGACCAGTGCTTCGTTGGCCGTCGACGACACTGGGACCATGTATAAGCGCTCCATAATCGGCGAGGGGCTGAGATTGGATTTTAAATTGAGCAACCGGGCCTGGCCATCCCGCCTTAGGCTTGAGCGGAAACATGCATATATACAGTGACCTAGCTGTGGCTGCGTGCACCTGACCCTACCTTCATTCCCGGAACAGTATGCAGCGTGCTCGGGTTGATGTAGGCCTGTAGACCATCGTAGGGTGAAGAAGCCGAGATTCCATTCGGACAAAGCCGAAGAACCGGTCGGCTCAGGTGATATGGCGTGCGAGCGAGCTGTATATTTCGGTTTCATTCGAGCATGCACGACCCCATAATCATGCCAGATTGTCTGTCGAGGTCGTGTACTTCACCCAACACGCGAACACGATGCCGTTGACCGAAACGAAGTAAGCGAACAAGGGTCCACCAATAGTCAAACGTTAACGAATAGCTACCCGCCTCTGGACGCGTTAATCAACAGCGCCGAAACGAGCTTCCTCGTGTTCTTCTCGAGTCCCGAAGGGGGAAGGCCGTGGTGTCCAGTGAACCTTTTACTACATGATGATGACTCCGTGAGCTGATCGCAGCATTGTCGGGATGTTGAGGGTATCGTCTCTTCAGCGTTTGCCGGTGCGAAGAAGCCGAGTGAGTCTAGTGGGCTCCCCAGTCTGGAGCGATATGCGTGGACCGGAGTTGTATAGACCAGACACGTGGCTTTGAATGATGAGCTACGAGTAATCACTGACTATAGCCGCTTCCAAGGTATACATAGGGTCCTTCTCCGAGTGAGTGATGCGCCGTGTAGCTCTCGCATAGACAATGAGCTGATGTCAGGTGGAAGTCCACCACGAACCCGCACCCAGCCCGGTCTAAGTGGGGGGTCCAATACGTCCCAACCATCATCAAGATTCGAAACGTTAGTATTCCCGGCTTACCCGGCGCGGAGGATCGGTACTAACGGGCAACAGGGCAAAGAGGTGGATCGTGTGACCAAGGCCGGGATTTTGGACACGGATGGCTTTGAGCGATTTGTCACGGTGTAGCGGGGAGACGCTGTCGAAAGGACCTTGCTAGCGCAGCGTACGGATGAGATGAAACGCGAGATCAACGGCCCCCATCAGAAGCCCCGAGGGCGTCAGAATTGTCAACACGCACAGTCCGCGTGTCGTTGCATAGGCTGCTTGTGCTTCGCCTTCGCGCACTTCATTCTCCTCCCACTGGGATCTCCGTACTATGCTCAGCCACCGTTCTCCTCTCCTCACATAGTCTCTATTTCAGGTAGCCAGCTTGACACTCTGATCACTCCTAACCTCGCACAGATAATCGCCACGCAGCGTGCGGGCATCGGTAAACCCCTCAAAGTCAATCGGTCTCTTCGACCACCAGAATGTTGCCTCACGCCACCGGTCTCGATCCAAGTCGCATTCAACGACCAGCCAACGCAATAGGCCATGCGACGCGGATGTCCCTCACCATCGAGACCTGGACAACTGCGGCCAAAGAGCTTGTTGCTGAACCCTCCAGTCAAATTTGGTTCCCTCCGGAAGGTGACGCCGGGCACGCGGGCGGTGTCAAACACCCTATGACGACCGGACCAGTGAGTCTGGAGGTGTTCGGGCTGCAACATCGGAAGACTGCGAGAATGAAACTGACCATAGGCTACCATGGCGGCGAGTACGGTCCGGCCGATTATCGGGTCCTTAGCAAAGACATCGGCCCCCGTCGGATACCACTATCCACCTCAACAGCCCCCAGCGAACCCCAGCGGCGTGGATACCACCCAGTACCTGGACCCTCCGCCTTGCTTGCTCGAATCCTTTGTCCTGCAGAACACGGCGGCTCAGCACTCTTCTCGGCAGATGTCAAACAGCCTACCGCAGCTCGCGGAGTACCGACTGATCGGTACATCCTCATCGTGGCTCTGGCCGCCTCTACCGCCCAACTCGCCTGTCTGCCCAATCAGACACCCCACGGGCAGTAGCATGGGTTCATCAGCTCCGGATCACCGTCGAGAAGCCCCGGTACGACCGAGACCAATTATTCCCCTCACTGGCGCGACTGCCCCCGACGCGAGCTCCCTCCTTGATGGCCATCAGTACCTCCCGACATCGGCGCCGTATGTCGGCCCGCGAACTCTGGGCGCTGACTTTCTCCGGCCTGGAATGCGGCTGCAGCTCTCTCGCTTGCGGATCCACTTGGTGACGTGGATGGACCCGGTCATGTACGATTTGCTGAGTCGCTTTTTGGCTGTCAGTCCATTGTGTCGGTCCTCCGGTACAATACTGACGAACAGCGCCAAGGCAGTCCGGGCATCTTCTCGCTTCATGACGCGAATTTGGTGATCGTTGACCCGAAGCATCGGACAAGATGCGACGATGCTGCGAAAACAGCCGCTGTCAAGTCCGGCGCGGTGCTAGTCAGGGGTTACGACTGGCTGTGCAGATGCATCACGAGTGAAGCTGTGTCCGCCGTCCTGGAGAGTCGGATCTTCGTCGACGAAGAGGGCGCGCCGATGAGGATGGCTGTGGCACCATCGCCAAATCACGGAGAGGTGTTGGAGATGAGAAAGACGATACTGGTACGCCTGAGCACGTGTTCAGCTCGCTTGAGCACGCTTATTGACTATCAGGACAACTCGGGAGTCTTGGTCGATCCGGTCAATTGCGACTTTGTCGTCATCCTCGACGCCAAGCCAGACTTTGAGGCGATCAAGCGCGCTGGAAGTCGTTCAGGGACGAGATGGTGTACTCGCCAATGGATCCTGCGGCGTGTGGCGGCCGGTACTATTAGGCCGACAAACGCTGTCAATCCTGCCACCTCAAAGTGAGGCGTGATTTCTTTGCCACGCGCATGCCATGAAACCTCGAGCTGACTGCAGTGTGATCAAAATTGAACCGGACACACCAGCCGCCCCGGTCGTCGGAGTTGAGATTGAGGCCACACGGCAACGTGACCCAGCACCAAGACGACACCCTTGCCCCACACCAGCCTCGGACGGTCCTGCTCGCGGGAAAGCGAAGCGAAGAAAGCTCAGCACGGGGACAAGTACGCCCAAGGATCGGCACGCGTGGTTTTGCACCGACGACAGCGCCGCCGAGGATCAAGCCGTTCCAGGACCGGCAACTTACCCGCCAAAGTGTGAAGTGCCGCACCCAATCCAGCCGACATCGCCGTGCCCGACGCTTCGAGTCACCGACATTACGCCAGCGACAACTAGCCCTGCGACCCCGTCCCCCGCCCTGGTCACCCCCCAGCCGCACATTGTCCCGCGTAAGCGACCCTACACACCGGAGACACAGGCGTTTATGGACAGCCTGCATGACCCATCTCCGCCTTTCGACCTTGATGAGCGGTCGATGCTCCTCCTCAGTATCGGCAACAAGCCCTTCGGACGGTCAAATCGGCTGAGATGACCCGACATTCCAGTTGCCGGCGTTGCGCCTCCTACGAACGCCGAGGAGTAGCTAGTACCGACCGGAAGGGGGTTTCAGGCGCGGCGAGCATTACGCAGGCCTCTGTCCTCAGTGACAAGCCCGGCAATAGACCTGATTGGACCAAGCAGTCTGCGAGCGGGTCATACCCACAAGACTGATTCAGTCACATGTAAAGAGGACAACCCTCCACGTCCCTGTACTAAGTACATATCATATACATGCACATATTCACATTCACCACCCGTGATCACCTGCGTCAAACGAGCAGCATGAGGCGCAGCCGCTGTGGGCTCATCCTAGCATCTTCCACGAGAGGGTCATGAACTGGCTCCAGCCTCCTTCCCATTTGTCTCCGGCCATCATCGAGGCGGCTTGCGAGTGGGCACCCTTCATGGTCGCCAGCATGTGCTCGAAGAGAGCAAGCTTCGCGAGGTATCGCTCATCGGTGTCGCTGTAAATGTCCACCGTCCCGTTGGGAACGAGTTAAGGTCTAGAATACCAGACTTCC
>CAUG01000077.1:0-44858 GCA_000442785.1 Papiliotrema flavescens NRRL Y-50378
CAAGGTTTCGGTATTGTAGACCTTTTCTCCCTGGACGCCGCCTCATGAAACACGCGCACTCTGATCAATCAGCATCGCTAATTGCCCCCATCGCAGCGCCTGATCCGTCGGGTTCTTCGTCCGTCGGTCGCCGAGATCAACCTCGCTCTACTCCAGTCGCGCCCCGAAGGCCCACGGCGAGGCCATGAAGGACTGGCGCTCTGCGATCGGCCGACGAGGCGCCTCTCCGGAGATTGGCCCTGCTGGTTGATAGAGGGGCCGATGCACAGCTCCTTGATGGACATGCATAGCTGCCTTTTCAGCTGTACTACTGTGGCCTTAGGCCGAAGGAGTGTGCACGACAGTCTTCATCTACATGATGGGGCTAGTACAGAGTAGCCAACTGACGTGATGAAGAGTTCTTTGAACGCTGTGCTCGGCGCATTTCCGGGACGTCATCCCGCTTCTTCCTGCTAGCGGTTCGACACCGTGACATTTCAGCGTCACACTATGCGACAGAAACACGGCGACTATTTTAGCCTCAACGATGCGTAGTAGGTCACCAGGGCAAGGTCATGTAGTACTGGGCCTTCTTCCTCGTCCAGCAGGCTTCACGAGCCTTGTCCGTGCGCTCCGCACCGCACATCATCGCCGGCTGTCCGAAGAGGGGAGCTCTGGGATGGCGATGGCACACGCAGCGTATGACTCTCGACGATCCCACAGTGAACGCTGTCCCGTGGGCATCCTGCCTCGAGACCCGGCTTCGTAGAAGGTACACTCGCAGGGCGATGGTCATTTGGTGCTCGACACACTCTGACTTCCGGACACTCGGGCCTTGTCTCTCACAGCATGAGCACCTCGACTCATTTGCACGACGTAGCCCCGAACATTGTGGTCGCATCACATCCGCTTTTCCACGCCGAGCGGAGCTGCGCGAGAAGCGTGATTGTGCAACCTCGGTGGCGGCAAACGAGGGATGAGAGCGAGTAAGGCTATGCTTATGGGGTATCCTATAGCACTGTCTGAGCAGGATCAGACTTGGATCGATCGGCACACATGCTCGCTTTGTGAAGGCGCCTCGCGCAGGCATAAGCGGTACAACATGGCATCTCATATTTACGGGCTAGACCAGCCACCCGCTCCCGCCTCGGAATTGCCCATGCAGGTTGCTACTACCTCTCAGCCCCGAATCCGGCGGCGTCACCGCACCCGATCGAGGTACTCGTCGTTCCCCTCCTTCCAGCCTTCATCATCCTCGCCCATCTCATCCACCTCCTCCGCCGTGCCCGGTTCCAACCGATACGGCTCTCTTCCCTGCGGCCCCAGCGCGAATCGGTCCTCGTCCCCATCGTACTCCCCCTCGGCGCCCTCCCAATCATCGTCAAAGAACCCGTCATCGTCATCGTCGTCGTCGTCTTCTGCTCCTCCTGCTCCACTCGCACCGCCATTTGAGGCCCCGCCCGCGCGCCGGCCACCCTTGTACGACATGAACGCCGCCATGCGCGCATTGGCCTGCGCCCGGGCAATCTCGTCGGTCGGGTCGAATTGCCCGGGGGCGCGTGGCTTTGCTTTCCGTTTCGTAGGTGTTCGATTGGACGCGGGGTCAGGC
Source organism: Papiliotrema flavescens NRRL Y-50378 (assembly GCA_000442785.1). Lineage (NCBI taxonomy): Eukaryota > Fungi > Basidiomycota > Tremellomycetes > Tremellales > Rhynchogastremaceae > Papiliotrema > Papiliotrema flavescens. Next base: position 1,589 of record CAUG01000077.1, read on the forward strand.
TGGATCGACATGCCCGCCATGCGCTGTGCCGCGGCGCTGTCGAATTCGCGCTCGGCAAATGCCAGCGTCTGTGCAATGGGCCTGGAGTCAACACGCACACACAGATGCCGGGTCACACGGCCCATCGGCGACTCACAGCATCCTGCCGGTGGGGTTCTGGCCACCGACTACCTCGCCTGCCTGGATCGCCTCCATCGCTCTCTGCTTCCCGCTCCGAGGCTGGCCATTGCCATTTGCCAGTCCCAAACCGCTCATGCCCGAGCTGCGCCGTCGAGCCGCATGCGAGCTCTCGGCATGCGCGCTGGGCGACCCGAGCCCCACCTCCTCGCTCACTTCCATCCCGTCCATGCTCTCCTCCAGCAGCAGCTCTTGTTCGCGCGCGAGCAGCGCCTGGCGCGCCGCGAGGAGTCGGTCCCGCAAAGGATCGCCCGACGGCTGAGCGGGCGACGGGCTCGTCTGGCCGTTGGAGCGCGGCATCGTGCTGCGGAGGAACGGCGAGGTCGGCGAGGTGCCGAAGGTGGACGAGGCCGAGGCGGCTGTGTTGGAGATTGGGCCTTGACCCGGTGTTGCGCTAGCTCCCGGCGAAGGGGCAAGCGCGGGCGCGGGGAACGCCGCCGGTGAGGTCGGTGAGCTCGAGAACAGGGCGGTGTTGAGCACCCGCTCGTTGCGCTCGAGCCGGGAGCGGACCTCTGATAGCGTCAGGATGGAGATGTCTTCGGTACCAGCGATAGTGTTTGGCTCGGACGCCCGCGTCCGGCGGGCCGTCATCATCGGTTTCATCGTGGTGTGTCAGTGTGCGTCGGGGCAAAGGACCAAGGATGGCGATGCAACTGGGTGATGGTGGATGGATGGTGGGTCGGGCGCAGTGATGTTGTTGTTGTTCGAATCATGTATCGTTGGGTGGGTGGAGTACAAGTCAGGTGCGCTCGACAAGTGCACTGGATCTGGGTTTTATAGCTCGAGGGGAAGCCGACGTCGGGTGGTCATCCATCCGGGTGCATGCTGCGGTCGTCACCGGCTTCGGTGCTGGCCGCTACGAGGGGTGGCAACGGCATTTACGCTCAGTGGCACCTTTGGTCCCGCCCTGTCTCTCGTGCTCGCGCTTCTTTCCTTCCTCAAACGAGCACCAATGCCTATTCCACGGCAGGCAGCAATCGATTATGAACAAATGCATCTGATGTTGAAAACAATGACATGGTGGTACTGCAAACAACAACCTCGTACCGCCTTTTTGGACCAAAACTGACTTCGTGTTGAACCCCTTCACTCCTATCTACTCTCTGCCCAGCACCGCCTAATCTGTCACGTCAGCCCAAATGCCACCTCTGTTCGCGCAGCACTCACAAAGCAGCCGCGTGAAGATGTTGGTCGACGCCTGCGAGATCTGCTTGTAGATGTTCTCAACCTCCTCCTCGCCCACATTGCTGATATCCGCCATGAGGTACGCAATGTCCCCCTTGGAATCCGAGAACTGCTTGACGATATTGTGGTCGGCCAAGACGTTGTTGACGCGCTTCAACACACCGGGCTCGTTCTTGTGCACGTGGCACACTCGGATATGTCGCTCGTCCTCGATCGTGATCGCCCGCAGGTCAACCTCCGGGAAGTTGACCGCGCCGATGGTCGTTCCGGACTCGATGTACCGCAGCAGGGCCGTAGCGACCTCTGAGCCGATGGCGCGTTGGGCCTCTTCCGTCGATCCACCGATGTGCGGCGTCATGATGAAGTTGTTGACCTTGCGCAGGCGGGGGATGAAGTCGCCGAGGACTTCGGTGAAGCCCGGGCCGTTCGATCCGGGCTCTTTCGGGAAGACGTCGACAGCCGCACCGGCAAGGTGGCCCGACTCGAGTGCATCGGCCAAGGCGCTCAGGTCAACGACCTTGCCTCGGGCGTTGTTGATGAGATACGCGCCCTTCTTCATCGCCTCGAGCTCGGCCGCGCCGATCATGTCGATCGTGTCCGGGATTTCGGGCACGTGCAGCGTGACAAAGTCGGCCTGACGCAGGAGGTCCTGCAAAGTGTCGGTCTGTCGCGCCGATCCGAGCGGCATGATGGGGATGACGTCGTAGTAAATCACACTCATACCGAACGCCTCGGCCAGGACGGACAGCTGCGAACCGATGTGGCCGTATCCGACGATACCGAGCGTCTTGCCTCGAACCTCCCAGCACCCCTTGGACACCTTGTTCCAAACCCCGGCGCGCATCTCGGCCGTTCGGTCGACATATTGTCGGGAAAGGGCGATGATCTCGGAGATGACCAGCTCGGCGACGGATCGCGAGTTGGCAAACGGCGAGTTGAACACGGCAATACCGTGCTGCGCGGCGGTGAGCAGGTCGACCTGGTTCGTGCCGATGCAGAAGCAGCCGATGACCAGGAGCTGTATATCAGCATGTATGCAAGATACAAAAACTCTGACGACTCACGTTCGGGCAAGCCTCGATGACCTTCTTGGTAATCTTCGTCTTGCTTCGGATACCAATCGCGTTGTAAGCCGGCAGCTTCTCAATCAGCTCCTCCTCAGAGTACGCCTTGGTGACGTGGTCGACCTGCTGTCAGCGCTCTACTCCTCAGCAAGCCTGCTCGACGCACCTCGAAGCCAGACTTCTTCAAGAAGTCGGCAGCGTCCAGGTTGATGTTCTCCAGCAGCAGAATCCTCTGCTTTCCCTGTCGCTTGGGTGTCGCGACGCCCTCGTCCTCCTCCGCCAGCGAGTAGTTGGACGGCAAGAATGCAGTCAATTGTCGAGCCATCTGGTTGATGTTGACCGTGAGGCTTCGAGGGCGCGAATGCGAGCCGGGCGAGGTGGAGAACGCGGCGGCACCCCCAGCGAAAGTGTTTCGCGGCGAGGTGGAGAAGGTGGCAGTCGCTGTGGGCGAGGACGGGCCATATGACGAGACGGGCACGCCGCGGGTGTTGGCCGGGATGGGGATGCTGCAGGTCAGCTTCATGATCGGGCGGCCGGCATGGGCCTCGGGCAGATGGACAGGTGAAACTTGCTAAGAGGGCGGATCGGACGCAGAGACCGAGGGCCGTCGACCGGGGATGGGTGTGGATTGCGACATGGCGGAGCGGTGATCTGTGTGCGGGGGAGTCACTGTCTGTCCTTTGGATAAATGTGTTGAAGGTGAAGTATAGCACCGAGATGCGTCTATGTGCTCGTCGTTGAAAGACTTGTGTCGACTCGATGACTTTGCTCTACGCACCGAAATTCGGAGACTACGAACTCCAGACTGCCCATCAGTGACGTGATTGACGAGGCATCACGCCATTACAATTCCATATTTACACCCAACGATCTAATCACCGAATTCCGAACATCGTCTCGTTGACCGAATGATTACGATTGAAAAACGTAATGACCGAATAATAAGTCTGCGAGGCATTTCTTGCATTTCCTCCCGAGGTCGATTTCATCGGGTACCGGTTCATTGCACTTCAATATTTGTGGTGGAGGCAGTCATTCAAGACTGACTCTTTGCTGGCTCGGCTTGCTCGTATCGACAAACTTGCACGTAGAGGCAGGCGAGACAGCTTTCACACGCGCACCATGGACTTCCTCCCGCTGGCGCCGCTGCCCTCGGCTCCGCGCGTGGCATCCTCGACCAACCCTCACTCCCGGCACTTCCACTCGTTCCGCCATCCGCTCTTCATCAAGCACCCCTCGCCCATCACCCACATCCACTTCTCCCCCACGCGCCCACATCGCTTCGCCGTCAGCTCGTCCACCAGAGTCTTGATATACGCCCCGAAGACCGGCAAGGTCGTCAAGACCATTACCCGGTTCAAGGATACCGCCCGTGGTGCCGAATTTAGGAAGGATGGGAAGCTCGTTGTTGCTGGAAGTGAGGAGGGACTGGTTCAGGTGTTCGATGTGTCTAGTCGGGCGGTTCTGCGTACGATGAAAGAGCACACACAGTGAGCTAGATTGAGCATGTTTCAGCTCGGAGGAGCTCACGGCAGACCCGTCCACGTCACGCACTTCTCACCACACGAGGCGCAGATTCTCTCCGCCTCGGACGACAACACCGTCAAGCTGTGGGATCTTTCCACGCAAAGCTGTATCAACACATTTGCGGCGCACACGGATTACGTCCGCTCTGCCGCGTTCCACCCGTCCGACCCGCACCTGATCCTCTCGGGATCTTACGATTCGACGTTCCGGGTGCACGATGTGCGGCTCTCCCCGGAGAGCTCGAACACCATAACAATGCGACATGGCGGTGCTCCCGTCGAGGATATCTTGGCATTTGCAGCGGGCGGCGTGGGCGTCTCGGTCGGTGGACCCATCTTGCGAGTCTGGGACCTGAACATGGGTCGATGCCTGCGCGCGCTGAGCAACCATCAGAAGACCGTGACGTGCGCAACGTTTGACGGGTCAAAGGGGCGGGTGTTGACTGGTGGATTGGACCAGATGGTCAAGGTGTATGATGTGGAAGAGTGGAAGGTGGTGCACACCATGCGATATCCCGCACCGGTGCTCAGTCTGGCTGTCTCGGTGAGTGGGGCCACTGCACTGGCGTTTGATCACGGAAAGCTGATGGGCAGCCGGACGACACGCACATCGCTGCGGGTATGACAGACGGTACGCTCTCCGTCCGTAGGCGGGATCCGAAGGCGGCAGAAGAGGCAGAAGGCGAGGCGAAGCAGGCGGCACTGGCGTCCGGGTCATACGAGTACTTTGCGGACATGGAGAACATCTTCGGAACGGGACATATAAAGGCGAAGAAGAAAGACATGGCGCCGGTTGTGGGACCCGCGGACGAATTCAAGGTGGAGCGAAGACGGAAGGAGAAGCTCAAGGCGTTTGAGAAGCATCTCAAGGCTTTCAAGTACTCGGCTGCGCTTGACGAGGGCTTGAAGAAGGTGAGCCGGCTTCGGGGTCATGCCCGGGGTGGATAGGGCTGACCAGCAGGATGTTCGCCCGAGCACGACGTTTGCTCTGATACAGGAGCTGACACAACGCGATGGGCTGCAGATCGCGCTATCCGGCAGGGACGATGTCACACTGGAACCGATACTCTCGTTCTTGGTCAGGCACGTCACGGATCCGAGATTCGGCGAGATGGCGAGCGACGTGGCGGGTGTGATCATCGGTGGGTTGCCTCGGCCACTTGCTCGCCCGCAAAACTCATGCACAGACGTGTACACGCCAACACTGGGCCAGTCACCGCTCATCGACGAGATGCTCGGACGGATACAGACGAGAGTGGAGCGCGAGCTGGGCTTCCAGAAGGAGCTCATGAAGCTGCGCGGGGCGTTGGACATGACTTTGGCGCAGGTGAGGGGTATCGCGTTCGTGCAGGTGGTTCGAGCTAACGAGCAGGCGGCCATGAGCCAAGTAGCATAATACATTGTACCGTATACACCTTGTCACACTGTACATCACCGCATCATCCTCGCGCACAGTTCTCACTCCATGCATCGGCGTGGGATTTTCATTCCAGTACATCGATTGCCGATTCCTGCATGCGTGCACGGAGCGTCGTTGGGCCGCGCGCTTGTCTTTCTGCCGGCGGCAGGATTGAGCGAGTGGCGAGTGGCGAGTGGCAAATGGCAGTGGCGAGTCCAGCACTGGCTGGAATCCGCAGTCTGACTTACAACGTCCTGGCCCGCCCTCTGACGGCCGTCATCCGCACGCGGACGCAAGACAAGCGTACCGATCGATCGCATGGATCGACAAGACACGCCTTGCATCGTTGTCTCAGATCGACCGGGACGCCATCCCGCCCAAACTGCGCTAGTAGCCCACGCCTCTCCGGAGGAGGACGTAAACACCGCTGGATTCAGATTCGGACCGCATTCCAGCGGAGCGCCATGTCGATCTCCCTACGCTAACGGCGGCACTGGATGGTGGTACGCCGGGAGCCTGGCCGGGTCGTGCCTGATGCCCAGAGGGCCTGCGGGTATTTATATCCAAACTGGTCGTCTGCGAATTGGCGTCAATTCCGCTCGCATACCGAATAGTCGCGCTTCTTTGTATCATCTGCCTCTTGTATAATTTGAGCTAAGACGAACACAGAGCTCAGCTCACACGTCTCTCGACACCACGCTTTTATGCCTGGACGCCCCCACGTATTCCGCCGAAGCCTGTATCACGCGACGACCTGACGAATATTTGACGATTCACCTCGAGCATTGTCGCTCTCTGTATCAACCTCTTTACGACAATCATCAGCCGGAACGACTAGCAACGACGAATATTATCTATCTCGGACGCCAATCCCACCGCCTCAAGATGTACTCGTACGACCCGACCGCTTACACTCCCTGTCCGCCCAGCAAGCGAAGGGCTCAAAAACCTGTGACCCGCGATCTGGCGGACGAGACGTCCCAAACGGACCTCGGTCACGCCTCCAGTGATGGGTCGTATCACCCCTCCATTGTACTCTCCACACCATCGCGCTACACGCGGCCCGCCCACATAGGGTCGACCGGTCCAATTCCAAGCAGCCCCCCCGGCGGTCGGATGGACCAGTCTGTGCTGTACTCGCCGTGGTGTCCTGGCACGCCCCCCTTGACCAGCACCAAGACTTCAACGATATGTCCCACAAGCGTGGGTGGGGCAGAGAGGGGACCGCTGCTGTCTCTAGGGGTGACGCTGGGTCAGGGGCGGTGGGCGGTGGGCCGGGTGAGCGGGACGGAGCTGCCCGTGCGTTGTGCGGGATCACGGCCAATGGCAAGCTTTCGCTGATATGCAGTGTGTCGGCGATGCCGGAGACGACTCAGTTTCCACTGCCCGATGTGGCTCCGAGGAATGTTGCCGTGATCGGATCACGACGAACGGCTCGTGGCAGATGTCCCCTGTCGACGAGACCGCGAGCTCTCCCCTCTCCAGCCGCGCGCGATCCGCATGCAGAAAAGACGCAATCGACATGCTTGACGGCCTATCCGCAGCATCATATTGCTCGAGCCGCTTCTATCCGAGTGGCGCGGCCTCAACTGCAATCGCTCGCGAGGCAGAATTCGAGCCCCGGTACCTGGACTACCCGCCCGCGCCTCGGCTGGCGCACTGCGAGATGATGGACGATCCGCTGGGAGTGCCAGATTACAACGACGAGTTTGACTTCGGGTACATACCGGGCTACGACGCGACTACGCCGGCATGGGCGCACAACGCCATGGACTCGCCGGAATGGCCGCGTTCTATCGAGTTTGATCGTGACCCGGACGGGAGTGGCGGACTTCGGAGCCCGTGGCTCTGCAGCGACGCGGCGACGGGCGAGACGAGGGCGTTCTTGCTAGCGGGTCAAGCGGAGGAGGGGATATTGAGACGAGAAGGCAGGATGAGGGAGGCGAACGATATGGCGGAGGGCCTGGTATGCGGCCTGGGTGTTCGCTTCTAGCCGCAGCAACGGGGCACGGGCCAAGGCGGTCCCGCAGCCAGCGCTCGAAGGGGAAAGCGAGGAGCGACATCAGGAGCAATCGCACCTGTGCGCAGTCTAGAAAGGAAGACGACGTATTTCAGAAGACCAAAGAAACGTCAGAAGACCACAGATAAAGAGACATCGAACAGTCAGAAGTCACCAGTTCAATGCAAAGCCTCACAAACATGCAATACGATGCAACAATGCATGTACAAAGAGACGGATCATAATGGGTATCGTATGCGTGATATATCGTGCAACCAGCTGCTTCAAGCCATCCCAGCTCACTTCTGCTCCTTGATGACGGTCTCTGGACATCAGCATAACCCGACATCAAAGTCGATTACGACTCACTCTTCCTCTCTGCCTTGGGCTTCTCCTTGCCTGCCCGCGTGTGCTTCCGCCGCCTGTCCTCCTTGACGTTCCTCGCCTCGAGCATCTCTCGCTTGAGAGTCGTCGCGCTGTGGATGCTCTGTGGCACGTGTCGTCGGTCTTTGACGCTGCGGACGTCTTTGACAGACGACCAGCGGTCGACGAGGGATTTGCGGTACTCGATTGCCTGCCGCTCTTTGGTCGACACCGGGCCAATCTTGTCCGAGGCATTGTGTTTCCATATACGGACGTTTCCGTCATCTGAGGCGGAGAGGACAAAGTCGGCGGTCGGGGTGTAGGTGACATCGAACACACTGAGACGTTAGCTTGGTGCCGTCACAGAAATGTTGGTGGGACTGACCGCTGCATTCGCTTTGTGTGGTAAATGTCGCGTGCTTTGCCGGCGTCGCGGTCCCAGAGCCGTATTGTGCGATCGTACGAGCCTGATACGAAGCCTTCTCCCGTCGGGCCTACGGCGTCAGCTGAAGGCACTGCAGAAGCTAAGTCTCGACTCACTCCAGTCGCACCCCATGACTCCTCCAACGTGACCCTTGTATATCTGCGTCGGGCTGTTGAGATCTCGGATATCGAACGTGTACAGGTTGTGATCCTCCGATCCAAGCAGCAGCACCGTCGGTAATGTCGGACACCAGGAAAGGCAATTGGAGCGGAACTGACGTCAGCTTGGGCGACCGTTCGGATGACAAAGCTCACCTGCATTACGATCCGCCTTTCCGCCTTACCCGTCCGAATGTCATACAAGCACAATGTCCTGTCCCCGCCCACACTAGCCAACACGCTCGTCTCGCTCTGATTGAACTTGACGCCGGTGACAGTCTCCATGCTCCCTCCAAATTGCAGCGTCGAGACCGGGGCTGTCCTGCCCTCGTCCCAGATTTGAACGGTATTGCTCGCCGTGGCAAAGACAGGATCGTCTCGGTGGTGGTCCATTCCGTTGAACCCATTCTTCGTGTTGTAGGTCATGATCGGTTCCAGATCCCTTCCAACCTGATCCCTCTTCTTCTCATCCAATGCTAGCCCACCGCCTTCCTCGTCGTACTCGCCCACTGCGCCTGCAGTGTCCAAGAACGCTTGAGACGATGAGCCCTCGCCGAACTCGTTGCCCTCGAACCCTTCGTCCGACAGACCCGGGTTGAACGCCTTGCTCTTCCAGATCTTCACCGCGCCATCGAGCTTTCCGCACGTGATCAGTCCTCGCCTACCGTCACGCGAGTCTGACGTCCAGCACACGCCTCCCACCATCCCCTTGTGAGCTTGCGGAAGCTTGAGCAGTGGCCGACGCAGGTTCAGCGAGTGGACGATCACTTCGCCATCACCTCCACCCGCAGCGACCACGCCGACCCGTCGTGGGTCCTTGCCGAGACAGTATGCTCCATCTTGGTGACCTCCCAGAGCGCCGACAAATGGCTTGGCGAACATCCGGTCCATCTTGGCCGCAGTGAGAGCTCGGGTGTATTCACGCGGTTTGGCGAAGGGGTGCATGTGCGGAGCGAGATTGCGTTGGAGGGGGTGCGGTGCGGATGACCTGGCGTGAGCTGCCGCACACAAATAGTCTTCCAAGCTTACGAAGACGGGAGGTGGTCGTCAAGCGACCGGCTAATCATGTTGATCTTCTGCGCGAGTCAGTGGTGCTTGTAAGTGGGTCGTGAGCGGACGGACCATGGTGAACGTAGCCTTTAAGGCGCGTCAGGTCGAGATCGAAGCACGGGGAGGGCGACTATTGATGCGTGATTGGGCAAGCGTATGCTGATAGATGTTCTCGACCGAGCGACGATGCTAGAGATCCGTCAATGGGTTATGTATGCGATATCACACCGACGACGAGCATGTCAAAACAGGTCTCGCAGAAATCTCTATCGGCCAGCGGCGAAGTCTTACGGCATAGAACCGGACTATTAGTGACGTGTCTCACGTGAGCCGGTATCAATTCGCCACCCATCTAGTCCACCTTTCATCACCCTACATCATCGCCCTGCTTAATGAGAACGCTTTCACCACCTTACTCTCATCGTCGTTCTCCGCTCTCACTCATCTTGCCCGCACTGCGCGGAGGTCACTGGAAGATTGACGAGACAACCGCAGTACCCGCCTCCGCGATGTCTCGCTCACCCTCCCCGGCGTCCTCCTTGGACTTCTTCGAGTCCGATGCGTCATCCGAGCAAGAATACCGCCCTAGGCGCACGACCAAGCGGACCGCCGCTGCTGCCGCTGCATCGAAGCGTGCCGGCCCGTCTGCTAAGGTCAATCCGCGGGTGGCACAACGCGCGGCGCAGGCTATGGACGAGGTGCTGGGTGACGAGTATGACGAGGAAGATCGAGAGGAGGGCTCCGGGCTGGTTGGGCGGCGCGGGATCGACCTGTCGGGCCAGGAGCTGGTGCGGGATCACGAGATCAGGCCGTTGTGGGTAGACGAGCAGGGCAATATGTTCGTATTCGTTTCTTCGTCACCTCTCTCCTTGTCGACTTCGAAGACTTGGATGGAGGCTGACTATGCAGTATTCTCGAGGCTTTTGCGGCCTTGGCGCCCCGAGCACAGGACTTCCTGATCGCCATAGCTGAACCTGTCTCCCGGTGTGTACTGATGAATTCAAGGATGGTCTAGAGCCCGAAGCTTATCCCAGGCCATCGTTGATACACGAGTATCGGATCACGAAGCCCTCCTTACATGCTGCCATGTCCGTGGGTCTCGAGACGAACGACATCATCCAGGTCCTCGGCCGCCTGTCCAAGATTCCGTTACCGCCTCGACTGCAGAACCGAATCGCAGACTGGACATCTTCGTATGGCAAGATTAGGCTCGTGTTGAAGAACAACAAGTACTTCCTCGAATCAACAAACGAGCGGTTTCTCGTCTCACTCCTCAATGACCCGGTCATTGCGAACTGCAAGGTCGACCGGGTGGACGACGTCGCAGAGGGTGGACAGCAGGTGCATGGACTTGAGAAGGGCTCCGGACCGGATCGGGGCTTGATCATTCCCGGCACAGAGGCTGCGAGACGCGCAGAGAGGGGCGAGCTGGATCAAAATGAAGGGAGAGGGAGGCAAAGGGATGACGTGATTGGTGCTGTCATCGGCTTAGACAGGAGTAGGCTCTTGACGATTCAGCTCATCGGTACCAACTGACGCCCAGCCGATGAGATGGAGGATGACGAGACGACGTGGTCGTTCGAGGTCGCTGGAGACCAAATGGAGGTGAGTCAGGTCTGCTCCGCCCATTCCACCCCGAAGCTCATGCGCAGGTCGTCCGTAGGCAGTGCAAGGAAATCGACTTGCCGGCTCTCGAGGAGTACGACTTCAGAAACGATACCACAAACCCGAACCTCGACATCCAGCTCAAGCCAATGACTGTTATCCGGCCATATCAGGAGACATCGCTTGCCAAAATGTTCGGTAACGGTCGAGCTCGATCCGGCATCATTGTCTTGCCGTGCGGTGCCGGAAAGACTCTGGTTGGTATCACCGCGGCCTGCACTATCAAGAAGAGCACTCTCGTGTTGTGTACCTCGGCGTGAGTTTGTCTTCGCATTCCTCTATCGCAGCTCATTAGCAGTGTGTCAGTCGCGCAGTGGAAACAACAGTTTCTCCAGTTCTCAAATATTTCCGAGCGTCAGATCTGCGCGTTCACGCAAGGGGAGAAGGAGATGGTTCGTCGATGCTGCGATGACCAATGGCCTGGGCTTACACGCAGTTCACTGGTCCCGCCGGAATCGTCGTGTCGACCTATTCGATGATCGCCAAGACGGGCAAACGAGCTCACGACGCGGAGAAGATGATGCAGTTCCTACGATCCCGGGAATGGGGTTTCCTCCTTCTGGACGAGGTGCACGTTGTCCCCGCCGAAATGTTCCGAAAATGTGTCAACGGCTTCAAGGTGCACGCCAAGCTGGGTCTGACCGGTGAGCTGGCAAGGGCACTGGCGTTTCCATAAGCTGACGAGCAGCGACGCTCGTGCGCGAGGATGACAAGATCGGAGACTTGGGATACCTGATCGGCCCGAAGCTGTACGAAGCGAACTGGATGGACTTGGCTAAGAATGGCCATATCGCCACGGTGCAGGTGAGCTTCCTTATCATAATTTGACGGATGTCGGACGAGCTGACGACAGTGCGCCGAGGTGTGGTGTCCGATGACGCCCGAGTTCTACCGGGAGTACCTGCGCAACCCGTCGCGCAAGCGGATTCTGCTACACGCTATGAACCCGAACAAGGTCCAAGCCTGTCAGTTTTTGATTGACTACCACGAGAGGCGAGGCGACAAGGTCATTGTCTTCTCCGACAACGTCTGGGCCCTCGAAGTATGTGACACGATGCATGTTTGTGCATGGCTGACATGCAGCACTATGCTCGGAAACTCGGCAAGGCGTTCATTCACGGTGGTACGCCGGAAGGAGAACGACTGCGTATTCTGTCGCGATTCCAGCACGATCCGCAATTGAACACTATCTTCTTGTCGAAGGTGAGTTATCGTGCTGCATCGTCTCTCTTTCTCTTATTGATGTCAGGTCGGAGATACTTCCATCGACCTGCCGGAAGCGACTTGCCTGATTCAGATCTCGTCTCATTTTGGCTCGCGTCGGCAAGAGGCGCAGCGATTGGGTGAGCTGAAAATTGGGCGTGATCGCATATCCAGCTGACGTCAGGCCGAATTCTTCGAGCCAAGCGACGTAACGACGAGGGCTTTAACGCGTTCTTCTACTCGCTCGTCTCGAAAGACACGCAGGAGATGTACTACTCCTCGAAGCGACAGGGTTTCTTGATCGATCAGGTCAGTGATGCGAGTACTGCCCGCAGCTCATCTGACGTCCAGGGATACGCATTCAAGGTCATCACGGAGCTGCACGGTATTGAAGAGATGGAGGACCTGGTCTTCCGATCCCAGGCGGACCAGATCGGCTTGCTCGAGCAGGTCATCAACGCCGGAGACAACGCGGCGGAGACGAGCGATCATTACATGAAACTCAATCACGGGCACCACCAGCGTCGACAGCCTGGCGCACAGTCGAACCTGCATGCGCCAGCGGGTTCTATGCCGGCGGTACAGCGCTTCACGGCGCCGCTGGAACACCTCTCGGGTGGGCAGAACATGTCATATAACGAGCAGAAGAAGTCCCTCAAGTGAGTCGGGGAGCCAAGGCAAGTCAAAAAGCGGCGCGCTTACGTCGCAGCAAAGAGCTTGCGCGGGAAGACCGGGCGAGCAAGAAACAGAAGGGCAATACGAGCGGAGCGAGACCGGGCTTGATCGAAAAGATGAGGGCCAAGGATGCCGCTCAGAAAAAGCGTGCTCAGGCGAGCAAGGATTGACAGTGGCGGCTCAGGCAGGAATGACTGCTCCTGACTTCGTGATCTGAAGGTGCGGATGAGCACAGTGGTTTTGGAGCGTGTAGCATCTTACGTGTCGTGTATGGCTTGGCCGGGATTGTACAAGCATCTTCATTGGCTCCATTCACAGCATGCATCCATTTGTTGTAACAGGTAACGAATGTGCCATTGTAAGCTCCAAAGATCATGGCAGCATCTGAGCGCCGTCCTTTCGTGAACTCTCATGGACCTCATGGCTGTGGACACACGCGTGGACTCTCCCCGCGCCCGGCCCCTGCGTCCGACAACTAATAGCGGCTGGGGCTCACGATCTCCCTGCTCAGATGGCACATGCGCATGCAATGGCTCGTGTCTGTGCTTGAGAGGGCTGTGCACAGGCAGCAAGGCCTCCCCCTACGCGCCGGAGATCTTCGGATCAGACGCCGGTGTTGACAGAGTGCGATTGTTCTGCAGCAAATGAGCGTGTCAACGGATCCAGAGCGCCAGCTGCCAGCCACACCCGTCCCGAGACCCCTTGACGCTCAGCGGGATGGCTCACCGCTCGGCGTGGGCGTCAATACAGGTGACCAAAGCATCATGACTCGTGCGTCGAGGCGATGTGGCACGACCGAGGCATCGGGCGGCGTTGCCAGAGAAAACCCCGGCATCGGGGCAAGCAATTCACGTACTCATTCTCGTGGCTCGCCTTCGGAAGGAAAACATCGCGATCTCGATCTCCGCCGCAGCCCATCTGACGCTCGTGCCATTGATGGATGCGCCGCGAGCGCGAGACGTGTCCCAAAGCGCAATGCTTGGGACTTGGGCTTCTAGGGCTGAGAAAAGGCCGATGCGGAGTTATGTCTCGGCGGTCATGGAGTTGAGTTGTTCCAGCGGATGTCTCACGTTTCCGCGGCGTTTACGAGAGTCGTTACGTTCCGATCATGTCGTTCGAGGCTGATATGACGGAATCTGTGGTGTCCGCGTCCTTGGCGCAGTTGTCAGCAGTCTGGCGTGAGACACTCACATGGGTCCATCAGTCAGCGTACCGTTTCGATGACCATGGTGACATCGATCGGACACGGCGAAATCACACCCGATGCAGTCGATGGGAATCAGCGCGGCAAGAAGTAGGCAGGCACCCGTTGCTTCGCTTGCACATGCTTCAGGACTCGGGCGAGCAGTCCGTGTTCAGGACAGCGGCGAACATGTGAAGTCTGCCCCGGATAGCCGACATGCACGCTGCACTTGGCCGCGCCCATTCGAACCTTGAGCAAGCGCGGTGGGCTGGGGCTGCATCCACACAAGGCCGACCGCGAGGCGCGTCATGCACACTACACTCCCGGATGAAGAACGGGCCGGAAGCTCCATCCGGCGTCTGTTATTTGTATTGCACAGCGCAATCAATCTCAGAGGAGTGGGCAAAGCTGACCGTCTCTATTGTCACGGCCGTCGCGATCCAGCGCGTCTCGGGAGATCGACCAAACAAGTCCGAGGATAGTCACCCGGCGTCTGGTTTCAATTAATGAAGCGCACCGCTTGAATGGTTTCAAGCCACATGATCGTGGAATCAAGATCACTCCCCGCAGCTGCGCTCAGCTGGAGCAGCGTTCCAGACCGCCATGCTGCGTGCTCGGGGCGTACGGGTCGAGAGGGCCGCGGGCGGCTGTCGGTAGCCCTGATGGAAAATGTCCGGGCGCGCTGGAAACGATCGAGAAGCTCCCTTGACGTGCGCACACTGTGCGCGTCGATCCCTGGCTGCTCTGGTGAGGTTTTACCGTATGGACGGCCATCTATGACGTGCGCCACCGAGTGCGGGTCATATTGCCCTTCCCGGCGGAGTAATTCTCATCCCAACCATGTCCATTTGCTCCATTGGGCCAGTCGAGTCCCTTTCAAACCATATCGCTAGTGTCCATAGCTAGGAACCAACGGCTGATTCGGTGAGACATGTTCCTGAGACCGGGTGGCGCTCGAAACGCTTTTGTGTTTATGCCGGCCGGGTGAGCCATCCGACACGGATTCTCAGAGCTTGAGCTTATTGACTGGGTTGCTCCTCACGTTCCACCGTGCGTCCGACTTTGCCTGGCGCTTTTAAGCTCTTCTGCTCATCCACGTCAAGCGCCTACACAATGGGCAGACTGTTCACATCTGCGCCGAGCTGCGCCTGGCCAGCGCGCCGTTGTGCGCTCGCGTCCTCCCACAGTCTGTTGGCCATACCGCAGAGCTTGTCTCACCCTGACGGCTTATACGGCGGCTAGTCTCCGGGATGTTTGCTCAATAATGGCTCGCACGCGGGTTCAGGCGGCGCGAGACTGCTGATCGTATGCGAGACATTCTGGTAGGTAGGGGTTCGTCTCCAACCCGAGTCCACAGCCCTTACAGTACCAAGAGCGTTGTAAACAAGCTCTCAAACCTATTCCTCTCCTCCTGGCCAAACAGTGGTCGCCGTTGAGACGCGCAGCAGTCGTGCCTCGCCCCCGCCTCACCCTCGCCGCCATTCCCACACACTCGCCCGGTACAGGCTAGACCCAGACCCCATCCAACACAGTACCTCGTCGTCCCTGTCTGAGGTAGCCCCACCCTAATAAACCCCCGACGACTACTAGACAGGCCGCCTTAGCCGCCCATACACCGCTTCAGCCCTCGCCGATCCGCCTCCTCAGCACCTCTTGCCTGCCACGGAACTCCTCTCCCGCCGTGCCCGCTCGCACTCGGACCAAACAACGGCGACACAGGTCGAGCCTAGACTTTCCTCCTCTCGCTTTCCCCACTTACCTCATCCCGTCAGCTCTCTGCCACGCCCTCACGGCCCATCGAGACATATTGGAATCTGTTCAACGGCCCATCTCGACTCCTACAGTACCGCTCGATTCAGCCAGCTCCCGCTCTACAGCCCTCAAACGTCTTCGCCCATTACATCGGCAGGCCGCTCGACATTCAGAGCAAAAACGTAGAGAGGCTGTTGACACTCATCGCCACCTCGACCCTCAGCCGTCTAGCCTTCTCCATACACCACGCCTCTCCGAGACACGCCTTTCTCGACTACACTCTCCACCCCTATCCATTCACTGGCCGCCTAGTCAAGACGGACAAACTCAAGGCTCCCTCGACGCCCCTGCGCCCCACCTCCGCCATAGCTCGTCATAGGGAGAAAGAGCACTTGCCCAGAAACCGCCCTCTCCCGTTTTCTCATCACCATTCGCCCCAGCCGACCATTGCAGGACCGCACCACTTGACCAGACTGCGTTATAGCAACGGCGTGGGAGCTCGTTTTGTTTTACAGCACCCATCGCCTATCGTGACATATAATACAACATGACGACGCTATCGCCTCGCCTCGCCCATCTGCTCATCCACGAGGATCAGTCGACTGGGCGACTGATCATGCCGGACGGAAGGGATGTTCGAGAGCCTCGACTGCCCTCCGCCATCAACCTGTCCGGTCCGAACGCCTCCTCCAGTCTCTTCCCATCTCCACCGGTGTCCCCTAGGGTCTTCGCCCACGACGCATCGCCGACCGACAGCTCGTCCGCCCTGCCGACTATCCTGCCTCCACCTACGACAGGCCGCGGCGAAAGGCGACCCAGCGCGAGCATCTTCTCGCTTCTCAACGAGGCGCGAGCTGTCTCCCCGCAATCCCCACTGTCGCCCTCTGGCGGCGCCACGCTGCGCCCATCCACCTCGTCGTCTGCCTCGCTCCGCAACGTCTCGTCGTCGACTACGGGATCGGGCGGCTCGCCGCCTTCCTCGAGTCATTCGCACCTCCGCATCCAGCCGCCGCCGCATACCTACAACTATGGACACCCTCCTCCCCGGACCGCAGCGGGTCACCCGGCGTCGTATGACGGCCGCGGAGAATCCATGCAGCGGCATCACCATCGATCGTCCGCCATCGCCTTGACGCCTGCATCGTCCCAGCGCCCCGAGATGGCCCGCCGACACTCGTCGCAGCCGTACGAGTTCTCGCCGGCGTCACGACCGGCGCCGTACCTCGTTCCTGCCCAGTCCTTGCCCGGATCAAGCTACACCAGCCTTAGCCCCAACCACCTCCCCAGCGTTCACCAGCATGATGAATACTCGCCTCTGATGGGGTCCCGCGCGCCCATCAGTCGAACGACGAAAGCGTGCAACGCCTGCCGGTCGCGCAAGGTCCGGTGCGATGCGGGTGGCCTGCCCAATGGCGAGCCCGGGACGTGCAGCCGGTGCAAGGAAGCGGGGATGTCGTGTGTGTACAGTGGTCCGCAAAAGAAGCGCGGCCCTTGCCCAGGGTACGTCTGTCATCTAAACCTTGTATCCAAGACACGTGCTGATGTCAGAACGGTGCGACAGCCTTCCGGTGCCCGATCCAGACGCCCATCTCACCGCTCGTCCGTCACGTCCATAGCCACCAGCCACGTCACGACTCCGCCCACAGACGACGATCAGCCTCTTTGGTCCGCTCGCTCGTCGTATGGCTTCCCGCCTCCCGGCTCCCACGCCTCACAGAAGGGAGCCACGGCGTCCCCCACCATCGCACACCGCAATCCATCAGGCAGCGTCCCAGTGCTCTCGTGGCCGGCCATGTCGCCTGCGATCGAGGTGGACGCGGATTCGAGGCCCGTGTTCCGGGAGAACTATACGATGCGACCCAAGTCCGGCGCGGGCGGCCCACCGTACGAGCGAAGCTCAGGGTTCGGAGGGGGCCTACCTAGCCCGTTGGGCATGTCTTTGCCGCCGTTGCGGGTGGCCATCGAGCGCCGGGACTCGTATTTCAGTCCTTGAGGAACGGATGGTAGTGTTGAAGCGTGGAGAGGGGGGATCTTGTTGTTGTCGAAGGATTAGTGGATCTATACATGTTGATATTATAGAAATTTATACATGCCAGAAGTGATATGCTGTGTTTCGGGACCCAGTGCTGAACAAACGCTTCCACAACACGGCCTGGACGTGCTTGCTTTGACTGCGGGGAACCCAATCCAGTCGCACCGCAATGATCTCGGTTAGCTCGCTTGACCTTACCATGCCCGTCCAGGTGGACCCTCACATGGTCCCCCATTGACATTGACAAGACCAGTCCGCGACACTTTCTCCTCAGCTGATCGCCCATCATGCCGACTCTCGTTGGAGATGTCCCAGTCTTCAACTTCTTCCGCACGTACCCCTTCGGACTCGACGCTGACACCGGAGTCCAGCCGTCGAGGGACGCAATCGGCAGTCTGTCCTCGATACGCGACGTCGATGCGCTCTTACCTGCCGCTCATTGGCGCGTCGAGATCGAGCGGGAGGCAGGAATCGAGGAGGTACGCGTGGTCAACAGTCGGACCGGCCAATACCATGTCGCCAAGGGAGCGGCCGCGCAGTCGCTCATCAGCGAGTTGGATCAGCGGACGGCCGAGGTGTTCAAGGGAGACGGGGTACCTTTTCCGGCTGGGATGGATGACGGCGAGAAAAGGGACCCGTTTTACACGTCGATTATACAATACGACCACGAGGCGAACCGGACCTTGCCGGCTATCAAGTACGGTGGGGAGATTGAGGATGCGGACTTCGAGAGGATCAGCGACGGCCCGGGCGCGGTGTACGCTACGCCAGAGTTTGTAGGCGTCTTGGATACTCGGACGGGGATTGTGTGGAAGGCGAGCGATGGACTTGCCCGACGGATACTGGACAGCGAGAGAGATTGCACGGAAGATGCGGCCTGCGGCGAGGATGATTCGTGATGAGCAAGGAGGAGATACAGGGGCAACGGGGCGCCTCTAGTCAGGCCATCTGCGAATGCACCATCCACCAAGGAAGACCTGGGGAATCGGGCCGTTCATGGTTCGACAAATGCAAGGCCTTCGACCAGAAACGGAAGCAAGGCCGTGAAGGGTCGAAGAAAACCGGCCAGCGTCAAGGCATCCCTTCGAAAGCGAGGTGGGAAGCGGGACGTGGCGATGCCAAGCACATCAGCCTCCCAAGCAACGTCTTGCGGCCATCTCATCCCGCCATCAATATGCTCTCGAGCTTATATGACCCCAACAGTGCGCAAGTCTATGCATGAAGCCAGTCGACAACATGCCACCCCCCAATCCACCCAAATATGACTCTACCATGGGACCAGGTTTCAATGGCGGTGTGCCAGATCTAGAGCTAGGCCTCAAGGCGGAGGAGCGCAGTTGCCCCAGCCACCGGTGCTGTCCAGGGAGTCAAGCGCCGCTTTCACCTCGTCTGCCGGTTGCAAAGGCACTCGACGTGATTTACACATACACTCCACGATGGCCCTTCACCGGAGATGTCAAAGAAACCCTTGGACCGCTGTGTCCCAGCCGGGAGGTGCGTTGTTCCCCCGATGGCACTATATCCTCACCTTTGTTCCAAACTGACAGCAGGAAACAGTAGACGTCATCAAGAAAGCTTTCGTCGACTTGCAGGCCGTTCCATCGGAGCGCATTGAGCTGTCTTGCGCCATCGAGACCCCCGCACTGGGCGGGACAGCGCGGTGGACGACAATACCAGACGAGAGCTGGGGGGCCATCGTGTCCAATCCGCCTACAGCTATCCGGGTGCAGATCGCGGACCTGCCGGGGGACGCGTCGGCAAGGCTGGAGCATTACCAGGCAGAGCGGGACAGGCGTGAGCTGCAGACCGTGTTGTGGGAAAAGTAGCCCGGCTGGTGCTAAGAACAGTGCGATGCCATCGCTTCACGTACTTCTTCTTCGCCCTTTCGGCCTTCGTGCTGGTCATTGTACTGCCCGTATACTTTACGCAGAGGTGATGACAGCCTCAGCCGCCTTCGCTGCGAAGAGGCATCCCTTTATCAAGCGGGTTGTAATATTGATTGCGTTCGTCGCGGTTCCAGAATGAGCGAAAATGCATGGGATATGCTTATGATACCGTAAACACTTCCGCAAGTCTACAACTCTACAGCGCCCCGGGACACGGCCTAGTCCTCCTTGCACTCCTCCCTCTCACTGCCATACCCTCGCTCCGTCATCTCGGCGTCCACCTCCGCCTCCGTCGCGCTGGGCTCACTGTCCGTGACAACACCCTCCTCCTTGGCCTTCTTGCTGGTCGGCTGCCACACAGCCGGGTCGATCCGCTCGCCCCGCTCATTCCGCTTCGCCCGCGAGAACATGCCGACGCTCGGGTCGGTGATGAACTTCCACGTGACGTACGGCCACGACTTGTGCGCCGGGAGGGGTTCGTAGAAGTCCCAAGCGAGGCGTCGGAGCTCCGGGAGGCGCGTCCACGGGATGGACGGGAAGTCGTGGTGCTCGTTGTGGTATCCAACCTGCGCGTCAGCACGACCCGTCGTGTGCTCAGTCCAGCTCCAGTCCGACTAGCCGCACTCACGTTATAGCACAGCCAGTTGAGCTTGCCGTAGTAACTCGTCGTCTCCTGGGCGAGCCCGAGTTGGCCGTCTGGGCCCTCGACGATCTCTCGCGGGCCATCCATGAGGTAGTGCTCCGCGATGAAGTGCGCGGCGCAGGGGTGTAGACTTCCAGCGAAGAACGAGCTGATGAGGAGGTAGAACATCGAGTACCAGCCCCAGTACCTGACGAGAAGGGCATCGAACGAGAGGATGGTGATGAGGTTGAGGGCGTGCCATTTGGTTGGCTTCTGCGTGCGGATGAACCCTGGTCGCAGGGCGTAGAAAAGCAGCTGGAACGTGCTGCCATCAACTCCGTGGTCATGCCATCTGTTCACAATCGCTCACGCAAAGAACGTCTTGCCGGCGACATTGTTCAGGATGACCGCCTCGAACCGGCTTGGCAGGTCCGTGTCGATGCCCTCCTCGCCCAAGAATTTGTGGTGCTCGATGTGGTACCCCTTGAACGCCATGGCGTACGGCACGCCGATGCTGAGGTTGGCGACGATGGCGAGCAGCTTGTTGGCGCGAATCCCCTTGAACGCGAGGTTGTGCGTAATCTCATGGATGGCAAGGAAGATGTTTTGGTTGGCTGTGCCGCCGATCACATAGGCGGTCAGCAGGAAAGCGAGAGAGAGCGGGTGGGTGTTGCGGAAGTAGTAGGCCAGGGAGAGCTGGACGCCGAGGACGAGGGCGACGAGTGGGGGAGTGTAGAGGGTGGGACCCATGAGGCGGCGAACCTGTCGTCAGCACTCAATGACATTTGCACTCAGCTGGCAACTGACCTCCGGATGGGCCTTCAGAATGGCCATGCGGCGGGAGCGATGCGGCTCCTCAGTGGTCATCCAGAGGAAATCGGGGAAAGGGTCCACAAAGGCCTTGTCGGTGGATTTATCCTTCTCATCGCCGGACGAGTCGGTGGGATCGGTGACGGACGACTCGGAAGGAGCGTAGGAGTTGAGCGAGGGATCAGAGTCGGACAAAAGGGAGCCTGGAGCTGCGGATACTTTTCGTTGGGACAAAGTCGGTGGAAGTGTGGAGCTCGCCATGATGGGCGGCGGCTTGGCGGGTGAGCGGTGGAGATCGGATATTCGACTGGCCAGCAGTGGAAGGATGCTTTGTTCGGATGGGGGATGTTCGTCAACGACTGTGATTGCTGGGAAAGCGCTGTCTAGGGAGACAGATGTGAGACTTGATGAGGGGTGGAAGATGGATGCTGGAGCAGTGTGATTTGACGCGTTTTAACCGGTCAAAGTTGGAACCGCTGAGACTACTACTTTTCCTGAATTCCCCCGTCCAGGGGTTCCCATGGGTGGATGCTCCATGCACCGCTCTCAGTCGTCCATGCTGCCTTGTTGCTCATGCTCCTGCAAGATTCGTCCATCTCATGCTATAACACAACAAAAGCCGCATGCTAGATAATGTATACAACTATGCTCTAAAGGATCACCTATCACAAGCCGAAACTAGAAGACAAACTTCCTGCCCTGGCTGCCGGTGGTCCCCCGCAGGCTTCCACCCTTTCGCAGCGCATCCCCGCTCTTCGGCGACAGCCAGTCCAAGTCTCTGTCGTACACCTCGGGCGTGAGCGGACCGTTCGCCTCCACGGGGTCGATGGTCAGACTGAGCTGGGAGAACGAAAGCGACGGCAGCATGTTGTCGTCTGTGGACGAACACTCTGATGCCGAGAGCGAGCCTCTAGGCGAGGACAATGCGAAGGTGACCGATTCCCAAGGAGCCACGCTGGCGGCCGCGGGAACAGTGGAGATTCGGACGAGGATCGGCGACTCGGCGAGGTTGATGCCCAGACCGCGTTGAGGCGACTCGACGAGAGGAGACGACACGCGCGGGCGAATCGTCGAGCCCGTGCCGGGGCGGGACGAGGTGGGCGTGGCACCGCTCTTGATGGAAGACAAGGGTCGAACTCCAAAGGCCGGGATGGCGGGAATCGAGGGCGAGTCCTCGCCGGCGCTACTGACAACCACGGCGGGAGCGGTGGACGGCCGTTGGCGTGAGCGTCGCGCCACAGCGGGAGCAATGGACGGCTCGGGGTAAACCATGGGGTATTTGAACGAGGGGATTTTGAGCTGCGATGGCGTTGGGCGCGGCATGTCGGCAGACGCCCTCGGGTCGAGCCAGACAGAAAGGGAGACCATGCGCGCGTTGGAGGCGTGTTCGGGGAAGTAGTCGGAGATGCGACGGCTGTCTTCGGACAGGGACACGGGCACAGGCGCACCGGGCGGGTACCTGCCATTAGTATCAGGCAGATCGCATGACAAGCTCGTTGCAACTCACGGCCAGGGCATCCGACCATTCTTCAACCCACCACGCTCGCCAATCACAATCATCTCCTCCTCGCTCATCTCCACCCGCCAGAGGATCACCCGATCCAGGTGCTCCTCCATTACTCTGCGCCCATCTGCGCGCAAAATTTCCGCCTTGAGGTCTCGCACGCTTCGCTCAGGGCAGATCGACACGACAGTCGGCGCCCGATGAGACGAGCCGGATGCGAGGCCGAGCCGTGGGGAGGCGACTGGCGGCTCAGACGGAGCGAAATGGGTGATGAATGTGCGGGAAAGGGAGCCTGGTGTCAACCACGCGGCTCACTCCGGCTCGCGGGCGGACTCACTGCTCGAGCTCGACCCTTCCGATGTACGGACCAGCACAGAGATGACATCTGCTGGCGAGTTCTCGGGGAACCAATCGTTGAGTCTCAGGTCGGCCGAGTATTCCCTGGGCGAGCTGCCCCACGCGACCGCAAAGCTGGGGCCGACTTGTCGTGGGTCGTCGAGGTCAAAAGCGGGGAAGGAAGTGAGGAGGTTCACCGAGGTCGCAAATCGCTGTCTGTACTCGATCGCCTGCTTGTGCGCCAGCAGGGGGATGTTCACCTGCCATCAGCCTTCTGCCGGCGGTGGCGTCATGGCGACCTACCTTGAACAGGCTGAGAGAGGCAGAAGGGACGTGCTCGGCAATTGCTCGTCGTAGGGAAGCAATGTCGGCGTCCTGGTCGAGCATCACGCAGAAGGTGGTCTCGTCGCGGTCGAGCGGCGCCGGGTCGAGTGCGACGCGCAGCGTCACTTGCGGCTTCCAGACGGGCGGACCTTGGGCGTACAAGGAGACAGCCGGAGACATCGGCGGCGTGGGCATGATGGTGCAGGTTGAGGGCGTGGGAGACGATGCCGACTTGATGCTGCCCGGGGCGTTGGCCCGCTTCTTTCTGCTGAACAAACCCATGCTGGTGGAGGGCCGAGAGGCGGGGAGGCACGAATGTAGAGTCCAGATTCAAGTACCCAGAGACGAGGAATTCTGCGCTACGACGCCGGCGTCGGAGGAGGCTCTACAAGTTGGGTCGATGGATGTCTGTATACTTGTTATGGGGTGTGGGAAGGTGAAAGCGGTCCAATGTCGAGTAGATGAGAAAGCAGTACCACGCTACCCTCGCGCAACCCCAAGTGACGAGCCGGGACCGATCACCGAGCGGATCAATCAGGACTGTCCTGTATGCACTGGCATTAAGATCCATGACCTGACGCCATCCCGCGGGACAACCTTTAGACCCGAATAGAATGCGAATTGTGAGTCAGGACGTGCCGGCAACGGGCTGCCTTTCCCTGTGCGGACCGGGATCTCGTCGTTCCTTACCTCGTCGGAACACATGTCAGCACGGCTGAGGAGGTGCCGCTCTCGTACAAGGTACGCGCACGGAGCGCTTCGCACGACCCGTCGATCATCACGGCGTTGCATCTTGTCTCAGCCGTAGGCAGTGCGCGTTCGCCTGAAGGGTTCAGGCCGCTAACTTTACCTCTGCAGGTGCTGACGCCGCTAGGTGGATCCTCTCCGCCTTCACGCCGCTGGGCCAGGCCACGTCGCCACCGTAGCCGTCGTGCTCGGTGGATGTTGCGCTTCGTCATCTGCCGATCGTCCAGAGGCGTCGAGGCGTGCATTCGCCGACGCTAGGGACCGGGGCTTTGCCCTGTACCCCTGCAGGGACAGCCGCTGGCAGTCGACGGATCTGAAGTCCCCAGCAGAAGATCCCCCCGCAGAGTCAAAGGGTAGTCCTGTAAGGGCGCGAAGCCATAGATCGGTCGCGACGGGCGAAGGTAGGTTAGCTGCAGAACAATCCCCAAGGCGAGCGAGGCGAGCCGAAGACTCTTGACTACGCCTGGCCCCTACCCAGTCCGGCTCAAGCGACGCTCGCCTGGTCTGCTTACGCGCTCGGCCTCGGCTGCGTACACCTGCACCCTGCGGACAGGCTGCTTACTGGTGCATCAGGGGTGACAACCGAGGAGTTGAGCTGGACTATCTCGATGATCGCCGGAAAAAGGTTAATGTGGCTTGAGACTTGGCAGCGCCGGAACGGGTAGAAATTACAAGCATTTTTGGCTTTTGCCTCTCCCCGGCAGTTCCGCCGCATCCCGTGCGCACGCGGGCGTGACAGGCCGCGGGCACGTCGGGAAGCCTAACGGCATTTGGAAGGGAAGGGAAGCACATATGAGCATGGCCGGAAGAGCCAGACGGAGTGCGCGCGCCCAAGTCACCCGCCCACGTCGGCCCAGGCACCCACGTCTTGAGAGGAGCTTCCCGGCTGCCTAACTTTGCGTGCGGGCCAGGCATAGCCGGCCGGCCGGTTACGTTGTGACGACTCATCAGTTGGCGACGAGGGTATGTGGGCTGTCTCATGTGCATATACATCCGACAATCCAGTGTGCGTCGATCAGCGACGCCACCGGTTGAAGGGGCGTCGGCGTGCTCAGCGCCAACGGACGAGTGGACGCAGAGCGCTATCGGTCTTCGTCCCGGTTACACGATACGCGAAACGTGAAGGCGCGCGATTTCTCACAGCCTCGGGATCGAGACCGAGGAGGGCTGACACAGATTCGTTCGGGAAGAGTCGGCTTGCGGACACATGGTATGGAGATCTGCATGGCGCAGGACGACCTTGCGTCAGCACCCTCGCAGCGCAATCGCCGGATGCATGCAGTTATTCGGACCACGGGCCCGGCCGGACACTCGTGCATCCCACCGCAGTTCGAGTCGGATTCGGACGATACGAAAGCGATGACGTTGTCGCTAATTCATGCTTTGTCAGATCCGTCAGAGTAAACCCCCTTCAATTAACTCTTGCCGCCTCTCTCATTAGGTCTCACAACCCCGGACGCAGCAGTCGCATCTCGGTCCGTCGCACAGACCGCCATTTCCCCATCGAAGAGGCGTCTTTAGTGCAGGTACCATGACGACAGCGCAACAGGAATTGACAGATTCGAACGCCGCGGGCGTTTCGCAGATCTCGAACATCTCGGCAGTTTCGCCCGCTTCGGTCTCTGGCGCCGACACCAAGCACAACATCGAGGGGACCTCGTGCTTGCCCGAAGAACTACAGCCACACAAACCGCATGATCCGACCGCAGGTCCGGCCGACCGACCGCCCCAGGCGGGCGTCTCAACGGCAACCTCCAAACCCACCTCATCCGTCTTCTCGCGCTCGGAATCCGCGCCGGTCCACAACGTTCCGATGCGGGTCATTCACCGGCCGCTCCCTTCGGAGCTGGACGAGTCCAAGGTCGAGGCGTTCATGCGCGAGATGCAGGTGGGTCCGGTCCAGGCCAGTAGACCCGACCCATGCTGAGCGACAGGCCGGGGACGCGTTCACCCCGATCGAGCTCGCCAAGGTGAAAGCCCCTCTACGGTCCGACCCGACGGGGCAGCCGCAGGTCTTCTACTTTGCCATGGGCGGATGCCATCGCTACGAGGCGACAAAGCGGCTCGGGTGGGAGACGATCCGCGCGAGGATTATCGATGTCCCCGCTAGCCAGATGAGAGTGTACCTCGGCGCGGGCAGTCCGTTCTGAGACGGGCGTGGCGCCGGCGTAGCGGGAGCGATGACTGGATGGACGGCGCATAGATACTACAGATGATGATGATGACAATCACGAGCATGTATCGATAACACTCGGGACTTCGGGTCGCGCCCCGGCGCACAGACAAGACACCTCGAAAGACTCGCTACGATCCGGACGGCAAAAGATATTGGCATTTCGCCCGTAGTACAAGATCTGTAGAGTATGTGTGACTAAAGCTGTGTACAATCAGTATTACCGTGCATACACGTCCTCGCCCATAACGTAGGACTATCCCCTCACAGAGCAACCCCAACCTCATCCAACGTCTCATCGAACAGACTCGCAAGCTTCCCGTGCCCCATCTTCCTCCCCCTGGCCGTCATCTCATCCATATCCGGACTACCAGCACGTCCGCTTTTCATATCGACGCCGTCCATTTCGTCTCCGCTATTCGACATGGGGTCGACGTCCCACCGCTCATCCATGAGCACCTCGGGGCGCCCCCAGCCCTCGACCTTCCTTGTCGGTCGTGGAAGTGTTGATCTCGCTTGAAGACCAGAGCTGACCGGCGCCGCGCCCAGTACGGCAAGGCTCGAGCTGAGGTCCTCGTAGAATGACCTCTGTGGACTGCTTGTCCCGCTATTCCTGCCGCTACTACGCCCAGACCGCTTCGAGCGGATTGAGCCGGTGGGCGAAGCAGGCGCCGAGCTTCTTCCCCATGGGTAATCTCCCGGGATCGTCGACCCGTTAGACGCTGCGGAAGCCGGCCGGGAGATCGGTGGGGTCTTGGGACCGTGCGCCAAGACCAAAGCCATCTGCGTAGACATGGGAATGTTGTTGATCGGGTCCGGCGTGAGCGGTCCGGCCGAGTCGGGCCCAGATTGTGCGGACGAGGAGTTCGACAGCTGCGAAAGCCTGTCGGTATCACCCTGCAGCGACGGACGCGCCGTGTTGAGGTTGATGCTGTAAAGTCGGGACGAGCCTTCACCCCCGCTTCCGCTGGCGCCAGAACTCTGCATCCCGGTCGAAAGTGATCGGGCACCCTTTGGCCTGGGCGCCGCCAGCTTACGCAGCGCAATGGATCGAAGCGCCTGGGCAAACTCCTCTTCTTCGCTCTCGCTGCCGCTCCAGCCCCGGCCACGCGTAAGCATTAGTCCGGAGCGGAGTTGGTCGCTAGACGAGGTTGACAGTCGGGAGATCCTGGGCCGCCTGGTGGGTGACGGACTGAGCTTCGACGAGGTGGGAGAAAGGATGCCGTTAGATACAGCGGCGTCGAGCAAGGGCGATGAGATACCTGCTCCATCAGCCACTGACACATGATCAGGCAAACTTCACGTACCGAGCTCGACATCCTCGTCAGACCACTGTGATTTCCGCCGCGTCTGGGTGACCATTTCACCGAGGGTAGGGCTTGTCGGGGGGGACGGGTTGGGGACGATAGGCACGGTTGGCGGGGAGGCAAATATCGACACGGCGAAATCGGGGCGCGGAGTGTCGAGGCAGATCTCGCTCGGGCCCGATTGGTCATCGCTGTGCGACGTCTCATCGGCACCGGTACTCCCAGCCTGCGCGGCGACTTCGAACATACGCGATGGAGGGAGCGGAAAGCTCAGAACCGCGCTCAAACTCGAGTCCGTCCGGCGGTGGCCCTTTCCAACCGACGTTTCCGATGATGTCAGAGGCAGCAAGTCAATCGAATCGAAGACAGTCTCCCGCGACACGGGTATGATGTGCCCGAACGCCTTGGCCCGCTGCGGGATCGTGGCAATCACGACCGAGTTGTCGAACGGGTTCGTCATTTCCAGGGGCGAACACATCCCGTTCACGACAGGGGTGAGGGGTGATGCGACGTCACTGAAGTCCAGCGGGTCCGCCATCACCCCGTTCTGCACCACGATTGGCGTCGGACCTGATCGTGGGCTGAGGCCAAGCTCAGGATCCCAGTCCTTGCGATTGATCGTCGGGACGCGATCCGGGTTAGGAGTCGCCTCGGCCGATGGCAGGAGGGCGTTGTAGGCCATACCTCTCGGCAGGTTGATCGACATATCGCTGAGCGATCTGGCCATGGAGCCGTTGTACGACGAAGCGGAAGTGGAGAATAACGTCGATGCGATAGATCCGAATGAGCCGCGGACGTTTGGCGCGATAGCAATTGAGACGCTGCGTTGAGGCGAGTGGCTGAGGGAGGGGCGATTGACCATGGCGAGGAGGGCTCCTGATGGCGCACCGGCCGACGAGAAGGATGTACTGCTGGAAGCTGGCCCGCTATCGCCCTGGCTCGACAGCGACGATATGCTGATGCGGGATACGCGGCGGGCCATGCGGGGATACGATAGAGCCTGGGGTACGAAGCCGTCTTCGATCTCGGGGACGGATACACGAGTGAGCGGCGAGGACAGGCTGAACTGGTCAGATGCGATCGAGGAGAAGGAGGCAGTCGAGAGACGGAAGGGATCGATGTCTACGTCTAAGCTGAGGACGCGAGTCGAGCGCGCGAGATCTTCGTGCAGTCGGTCGACCGAGGACCCTTGTCGCAAAGAGCTTGTGCTGGTCGGCGAACCGATTTCGATGCCAGACGATGAAGACGATTCGTCGGAGAAGCGGACTTTGGAAGAGCGTCGGCGGAGAGGTAGGGTTTGCGAGGTGGTGCGATGCTTGTACTGTGGGCAGAAGTCGTTCGCGTGTGCAGAGGCAAAGCGGGAGATGGGGGGAGGGAGCGAAGTGTATGAATCGAGAGAGGATGACGAGAGCGACGCGGTGAAAGACGAATCGGTTGGGCGACGTAGGATAGAGGTAGGGGGAGGCGCGACGCGGTGTGTGCTCGACACAGTCGAGATGTCCTACAGATCAGTTTCAGACTCGAGCACCTGGCGCTGGGTCACTCACCGTGGACGCGCTCAGCCTCCGACTTGATCCCTCATCGTCGATATGATCCAGACCCAGTCCTATTGCCTGGCTCGCTCGCCTAGCTTTCCGGTTCTCGCTTCTCCGACGCGCCTCTGCCTCCTCTGCCTGCATCAACGCCATCTTGGCGAGCCTCATTCGATCCCACGAGGTCAAGGCGGCCATGCCGTTATCGCCGTTTCCGTTGACGGCATGGCTGGTCTGCGCGCTGTACACATGGTCGCTCGAGCCCATTGAACTTGTCGAGTCTCGCAATCGTGATGGACCAGCGATAGCTGACATTGCGACGGTCGCCATGTCGACGGCGGTTGTGTTTGTCGAGGGCTCTTTAGAGGGGAGCAGCACAGCTGTGCGTGCCGCGTTTTGAGGCGAGGCGAATGAGTTGGGCCTGGCTAGCTGGAAGAAAAAGTCGGTGCCGTCAACGATGATTTGATTGATCCACGATCTAGTTGAGCGCTGGTGTCAAAACTCAATCAATTGATGCGTTGATGGACCGCGTGGATAGCCTCAGGGAGGCAGCGAGTCGATCACGAGGGACCAAGCGCAAGGTATCGTACCGTCGGGGAAGGGGGGAATCGATCCGGTCTAAGCGTCTATGCCACTAGCGGTAACGACGAAAGGACTGGTCTTTGCGTTATGTACCCTTGTTCGACCGGGACGGGCGGGGAAATTTCTGGGCGTGCCTGACGCCAACGACGAGGAGATGAAGTGGAACCCGAAGCTGGAGCTCAAGCCGAAGCTCGAGGCCGAGTTGTGACTGGAATTTCAGCTTGACGCTAGCGACCGCCGATTGCGATTCGGGCCGGGGCGATAGGAGCCGGGAGCGATGGCGATGGCGAGTCGAGGCAACAACAACACGGCGCGGCGAGAGGGTGGTGTATAGTTTGGGTACCGGACCAGAGACGATGCTGCGCAACTGGGTGTAGACTGGACCTGAAGTTAGCTGTGAACGCTACGCGGGCTCCCGTTCTAGCTCATAACAGTAGCGGCACCGTCAGACGCCGGATGGACTAGCAGGCTGCCCCCACCCCGATCCTGGTAGGCCTGCCGAGCTGTGCGAGATGCTACAGACGGGACCTTGAGATCCATAGCAACGCCAGATCATGAAACGGTCTATGGTCCAGGGACAGTTTGTCACTCACCGACGGTCGTCCAAGCAGGGGCCGCTCAGACCAATACGACTAGCGCAGATTCGAAACACGGCGACAGAAGAGGGCGACGTGGGTGTCGCTGGGTTGGTATTGTTACCGCGCGGAGAGCGTACGACCGACGGGTAATTTCGAGCTGATGCGACTATGGGACAATGGCTCGAAGTGGAGGAGATGGAAGCTGTGCTAGAGCAGTGAGAGGGGTAAGTCGAAGTGTATGTGCACGATATTATCCCAACACCTCAGCCCGCTTCCACTGGCCCATCCATTCAACACCCCGACGAACATTCTTCAGGTACCAACGCATGCCTTCCGCTTGCTGGCTGCAATCGGACACCGGGCAGGGTTCCTGATCTGCACTCAGGACATCTGCCCCAAGCATACCAAAGTCGCCCGCCGCGGGACGCCTCATTGAATCTCTTGCGTCACGTTCCGACGCCCTCAAGCGCTTTACGCGCAAGTCAAGGACGCCCGCCGAAGCGTCAGGCCACATCTTTGGCGGGTGACAACCGGGCCGAGTCAAGCGCGAGCAAGCGCTGTCGCGGCAAACGAGCAGAAGGGCGGAGTCGGTGCTGGATCTGAAGACTGTGAGTGCGGTCGAAAACTGTCCTGAGGCGGTTTCCGACGTTTCAGGCAACAAGGCGAAGGCGACGGTCAGTGGCGTCATGTCGAGAGCAGAAGCCGGATGCGGGAAGTCGGAACGCCCGGAACGTAAGCCTGACTTGTCTAGTCCCTGAAGCCGTGTGGCAGTGATATGGTTCTTTGGACGGTAACGCGCCTTCCCGGTAGACTTTTCTCCCCGGCTCGCCTTACGGTATGCATCGAGGGTGCACGCGTGGGCTGCTCAGATGCGTGGGGAAATGTATAGCGGGAAAGGCGGGTGCTCAAGATTGCTTACGGCTGCTCACATCCACGTCGTTCGCGTCCCGTTTTTGACAGGCACAATCCGTGGGCCGTGCCATAAAGGCGGGAACCGCTGTCAGCACGGGACTCGGGTGCCTGCAAGGTTAATATTGGCTTGGCACACATGTTGAGATAGACCGTGGGCCATAGGTGACCAACGGGACGGGATGCGAAGATGATCGACCAGTCTTGCGGGTGCATGGGACGTGACCGGGTCACGCGGCGAAACCCAAATGCTGTCACACACGCGTCTTCAGCCAGTCCTTATCACCTCAGCTATCTCGAGGATGTGAGGCAGATACAGGACCGCGACAGAGAGGTCGACCGCGAAATTCGCCTTACCCTATGTTCTCCGCGCACTCGCACGGATGCCGATGGGAAGGTTGGGCAGACCACACCGTCTTTCCTCCGTCAGTGCGCTCCACATGTCGAAGAGCGCCCAGGCGTGCGATCATTGATCCGCAGGACAGAGCACTGTGTCGAGGCCCGGTCATTGTCGCTTCGAGACCGGGCGCCATGATCATTACCAGCAGCGTGACCAGTCTTGCGCGGAGGGATCGCTCTCAACGCCTGCCTCGTCCGCTGCGTCCCACCGGCGACCGCACCGAGTCTGCCGGAGCAGCGTGAAAGACATCGTCCCGGGACGAACCGCATCGAGATTATCGCCAACGACGTTGGTGAGGAAGGTGGATACCCTCGTCACGGTGGTCGCGCCGCCCGATTGACCGCTCGGCACATCCCGCCCGAGCTCATTTTCAGCATGCAGCTTGGCACGATCTCCCAAAATAGCATTCGATCCACCTTGGCCCTGCTCAACCGCGTTCTCGCTGACGATCACGGCGGCAGTACAGGTGGATATGCTCCTACATTGTCACACGATCCACCGAGCCAAGACGCCGACCGCCTTCTCGAAGCGAGGCGTATGCGTACCTGTCGCTGCCCGAATGGACGCGTCCAGCGGCATTCGGTCATGGTCTCCGCCCTGCGGCGAGTCCCAGCCGGGGCTTCAGGACTGGTCAGCATAGGGCAACGTACTCCAGGTGGATATCCTTGCGCCTCCATGAGTCCGGTGGACAGGTGGATCGGGGCAATTGGCGGCCCCGCTGGGACTCACACGGGGCTGACTTGATATAAATCGAGGTCGATGCACCCCAGATTACCGTCGTCCTCTCATACAACGGAAGACAAGGAGTAACCAAGATGACTATCGCGGAAACTCACAACTTTGAAGACAAGAAGGTGGAGATCGAGCTCGACGAGGTCGCCGGGCCGCCCGCTTTCGATTTCGAACGGTTCGAAGCGTACTCGAAGGAGGACACGGCGCTGCTGTCGAAGAAGCTCGTGCGCAAGCTGGACTTCACCGTCCTGCCCTTGCTTGTGCTCCTTTTCATCGTGAGCTACCTGATAGCTTCGCTCGATATACCTTGCTAAGATCAGCTCAACATCCTCGACCGCAACAACGTGGCCAATGCCAAAATCGCTGGCATGACCAAGGACCTGGGGCTGAAGGGACTTGACTACAACAACCTTGTGCTCTGGCTGTTCATCGGGTGAGTGACATCGCGCGGCAGGCGTGCTTCGACCGGTGGCGCTGACCTCCAGTTACGTGTTCTGTCAGATCCCCGTGGGATTCGTCCTGGGCAAATTCCCCGTCGCCAAGATCCTCTCCTTCGCGGTCATCTGCTGGGGCGCCATCTCCCTCGCCTGTGGCTTCGCTCAAAACTACGCGCAGATGTCTGGCCTTCGATTCCTCGTCGGTGTGGCTGAAGCGCCGTTTTTCCCTGGTGCCGTCTTTGTGCTCTCCTCGTAAGTCGGCTTACGGACGGGCAAACGCTCCAGTGCTGACGCCCAGCTTCTATACGCGTAACGAGCTTGCTCTGCGCATCGCCATCATGTACTCTGGCAACAGTCTGTCCAATGGCTTCGGCTCAATTCTCGCGGCGGCCATCATCTCCGGCATGAAGGGCAAGGGCGGGCTTGCAGGCTGGCGATGGCTCTGTGAGATCATAGTCGACATCTCTGCTGTCTAGTCTGACATCACAGTCATCCTCGAGGGAATCATCACCATGGTTGTGGGCGTCATTGTCTTCTTCGTGCTGCCTTCTTCCCCTACCCGCGCTCGCTACCTTTCCGAGGAGCAGAAACGGCTCGCTGCCTGGCGCATCTCCGGTGACGCAGCCGGTGTCGCTGACGAGGGGGACAAGACGTCGTTCCGACAGGGCCTGCGCCTCATCCTCAAGGACTGGAAGGTGAGTCTCGGCAGATCGTGTAAGGAGAGTCCGCTTATGGCAGATCATCCTACTGGCGCTCCAGCAGCTGTTCATTTCCTGTGTCCAGTCCTTCTCTTACTTCTTCCCGTCCATCGTCGCCTCCCTCGGCTTCGGGACGAACCAAACCCTGCTCATGTCTGGACCGCCCTACTTCTTCGCCTTCTTTGCATCCATCCTCGTCGCGTGGTCGTCTACTCGCCTGAACGAGCGCGCCCTGCACATCGCCATCCCAATGGTCCTCTCCGTGATCGGCAACATCCTCGCCATAACGCTGCCTCTGTCCAACATCGGCGGACGCTACTTTGCCATGTTCCTCATGACCGTCGGCACGTACTGCGCCTTCAACCGTGAGTCGTATCCGGCGCCGTTCGGCGCAGATCACTGACCAGCAGTGGGCTTTGCGTGGATCTCATCGACCATCCCCCGACCACGGATCAAGCGATCCGCGGCGTTGTCGCTCGTCAACGGTCTCGGGAACGCCTCGCACTTCTTCACGCCGTACATGTTTCCGTCGAGCGATGCGCCCAGGTACCGTTCCGGCGGTATTGCTCTCGCTGTTTTCTGCCTCGGCACGGTCTGCACAGCTCTCACGATCAAGTTCGTCCTGATCAGGTCGAACCGCAAGATGAGGGAGATGGACGAGCGAGAAGAGGAGTACACCGGGGCACTGGAGGGCATCCCGAAGGGCTATGTATTCTCCACGTAGGCTTCCGCGTTTTCGACAAGGCCGGGAAGAATTATATAGCGAGCTTTGTATTGCATCGCACCTGGTTAAATCTTGGCGATGAGATATGAGTACAGTCTTTTCAAGCTATTAGCATGCTCTTGAAATCTCTGTAAAAGTGTCATTGGGCCTTGTGGTGCCATGTGCGCCTCGGACGCAAGAGGTCTCGCGTGTCCAGGACGGCCCAGGCTCGAGTGGCTGCTGCCTCCAGTTGGATATTCTTGCGATGACGACGTGTGCGCAGAGCCTCGCAGCAGTCAATCCTTTCTTCCGTGTCACGAAGGCATCACCCAAGAGAATGAAAGGATAGAGAGAAAAGTCGACCAAATCGCGTGTCAGATGCGCATGCTGCCTATTACTTGTTCACAGCAGGGTACTGCTCACTTCCTACATTCGACATCACCCTTGCCGCCATGCAGACTACGACACCTTCCATTTCCGCGCCGACAAACCTCCATGCCGTCCTCAGCATCGTCGTTGGACACCAGACTGTACCAGGCGTGTCTTTCATTACCCATCCGACGGCCTCAGTCGACTTCAAGTACACGCTGGTGCACGGCCTGACGAAAGCGGAGGCAACCCGAGCCCGCACGGCGCTCAATCTGTTTCGGCAGTCCCTCGAAAGGGTATCTACCACAAGTTTCCTCCAAGCAATGAACCATACACTCCGTGCCTTGATGTTCAGTGGGGAACCACCGGCTGCGGAAAAATGGGAAAAGAGCTGGCAGGCAAGTCTCATCCGAAACGCCTCGGAGAATCATGAGAAATTCGAGTGCCGGGACATCCTGGGATGGCAGGTGTTCACGAAGGACGAGGACGCTTTCCTGACGTCCAAGCTCACAGACGGGATAGGATTCATCCTCGATCAGGAGAAAGACCGAGGGCCGGCCCTCTGGGAGGGGCAGGTGAGGTTTACCCTGCCGGGGGCCACGGAAGAGGAACGAGATAAGGGCTTTGGGGCATCGCAGGAAGCTGAGGCGAAGTGGCTTGAGGGCAAACTTTTGGACAATCTCTAGAGCGGCGGCAGGGCCGTATGCTGGAAATGTTGATGTCGTCGATGTGGGAGGGGTGTGTTGGACGTTGCGCCTGTACGCGATGCGAAGTGATGACCAAGTGGCGGCTCGGCTGATTCAGTGAGATACGAAGTGATCGGTGCCCGCACGGCGTACTTGCAGTCTTTCCTGTGCCTACGGGCCATCAGGGCGGGAACAAGCCATCGCTTTCAGGCAGCACCAGGCCCAATCTGAGCCTTTGCTGTTCAGCTTCCGCCAAGCTGAACGGCCGATCTCGCTCCGCCCGAGCGTAACGGCGACAAGCACCCTACCCCAGTCGGCTGGCTGGGGGTTCTTACCCTACATCCTGTCAAAGGTCTGGTCGTACGTACTATACGCCCCGACCTTCCTGGATTCACCGGAAGGTAAACACGCTGCGGTCCGAATGATTGATGCATTGGCGCAAGCCACACATGATCCCCCAGAGGGCTGGCAGGATTCGCCCTGTCAAGCCTATAGTGCCTATATGACAGCTGGGACGGCGCACCAGCCTTGGGTTGGCTTCGCCTCACAAGGGACGAGCTCAGAATCTCGTCGTCAGCCTGCATTCACATGCGACAGCTTCCATTGTACCGTTGCGCGGGTCCATGGCAAGGTGAGGATAATGAAGAGTAGGCACTGCTCTATCCAATTGCCAGCGGCAACAACAAGGGCGGAGAGGCGAAGGATGCCTTGGGAAACTGCTGAACAAGCGCGGCCCGAGACAACTCAGCGCTGCAGCCCTGCGGATTTCTCGTCTCACGCCTGAGCCCTCCTTTCATCTTGACTCCACGCCTCGCTGCGCACTAGCAGTGTACAGAAACAATGGATGACAATTTACATATCACATATTCACGTCATCGCCGTGGGCCGGGCTGAGGCGCTTAGTCGTGTGAGCTGCAACTCCGCCAAAGAACAGAGAGCACCCGTGTCTGTCAAGCGCCGCTCAATGAGAGAAATTACACATATCTGCATTATGAGAAGCGAAAGCTCGCCGTACCCCCGCCGACGTACGGTATAGATTAAAAGCCCCGCCTGATACCCAACTGCCCTTCCAACATCCATCCACCACTCGAATCGGTTGACAGATCATGAGCGCCATTCATCAGCCCCGGTCCGGAGAGTATTCTGGTTATCTCAGCTTCGTCATTCACAGCAAGCACTCCAACAATCCCTTGCTGGCCCCACAACCAGAACTCGTTACTTGGTGGGGTCTGGACAACAGTGTCCCAGAAAGCGAAAAGGAGGCTGCTCGTCAACTGCTGACGCGGTTCGTATCTCTCGTCAAGGAGAAATTCGATGAGGAAACCCCTGGATCCGGCCGGAAGCTGTGGATGCAGCTTCACACCAAAGCGCGCAGCACGGCTGTCCGCATGAAACTGAGAGAGTGGTACCCAGACGTTCGGAAGCTAATCAACGATGTGCACTTCTCACATGCCTCTGAATTTGCCGCCGTTGGCTGGGAGCTATATACGCACCGACAATACGAGCGGTACTTGAAGACCTTCAAGACCCCGAGGGACCCATTCCGCACCTGGCCGTACGACAACTCCGATGGATACTCCGGGCGGGTGCACCAACAGGTCATATCTGCTCCAGTTCCGTCGCAAATATCGGCACTTCCCTCGATCCCTCATTGGTTGGACCCGCCTCCAGTCAGCTCGCCAACTCCCTCGCGAGGGGGTGGGAGCTATCCCGGCGCTGCCACCACACTTGCTGCTGCCGCATCTCCCAGTGCCGCTTTGCCCTATGCGGCCTTTCCCTCGGAGGATACCGCTGCAGTGGCATCGAGCGCGGCGCAAGAAGATCACCCAGAGGTCTCCCCAATTGAGGCGGACTCTGACGGCGAGGAAGCTCTTCACAGTGTGTGGTCCCCTTCGGCGTCGAACCGATGCAGTATGGCCACGTACGAGGTGTCGCCTATCTGAACATGGTTCGTTCAGAAGGCTGGCATGACCAGATGGAGAGACGAGTGAAGGAAGAATCATTCAAAGCAGGGACTGTCGGGTATCAGAGACAGCTTTCGCATGCATGCGATCCGAAGTATCGAGCTCAGTCCATTCGAGAAACGAGAAAGATACGATTCATGCGGCTGACTGAAACAAGCACACACAGCCTCGCGATGCGCTTGTAAGGCATTGCGTTGTCTGTGCGGCGGGCTGCAGTGCCGGTGTATACCCAAATCAAGATCTAGAGAGCCATGTAGCGAGGTCGAACGAGACTTCTCTCCGGGCTCCTTCTAGATTGCGTAGTCGTCCCCAATGAGCGGCGCGCCTATGACAGGAGGCAGAGCCTTCGGTTGCTGTAATGAAGTCCGACCGGAGCCCATAAGTCACCGCCCGATGCTCCTCGCTTGCATTCACAGCTTGTATATATACTTTTGTGGTGCTCCCGAGACGAACACACTTCATTTCATACCTACTCTCCAGGCCTGAGTGACCTCGTCCAAGTGGTCTTTGGCATCGATCTGCCTCAGCGTAACACTAAACTAAGTAAGGCTCGCCCATGGACGATACCGTCGTCCCCGGCTCTCGGCCAGTCA
This sequence comes from Papiliotrema flavescens NRRL Y-50378, assembly GCA_000442785.1. Taxonomy (NCBI): domain Eukaryota; kingdom Fungi; phylum Basidiomycota; class Tremellomycetes; order Tremellales; family Rhynchogastremaceae; genus Papiliotrema; species Papiliotrema flavescens. The sequence continues at coordinate 39,336 of CAUG01000077.1, forward strand.
CCATCCTTTCGGTCACCGTAGGAGTCGGGCCAAACTCGTACGGCGAAGCGAAAGCACACGACCGCTGGCACTTCTTCAGCCTCTTGAAGCCGAAAGTCGTAGACGACACTGACCCTGTATGGTCTCAGGCCAACGATGCAGTCAAGGCGCTGCTGGAAGGAATCAGAAACGACCTCGAGCAGCCTCTTCCTCCCTCGCCGACTCTCGAGACCTCTTGGCCACCCAGCACCTCCCGACTTGAGTCCATCAAGGACAAGCTCAAATCGACCTTAAGCAAGTCTAGCAAGTCGTCTGGAGATCAGGTTGACTCCTCCTCCCAGCACAAGGTGCGGCCTATCCCCGCATCCTATCGCCACATAGACGCCACGATCCGTGCTGCTGTCAAGTACTACAAGATGTACAGTGACAAATCGAGTCCCGCATATCTTCCAGGGATGACTTCCGTGGGCTGGGAAGTCCGGACGGAGAGTGAGCAGCTCAGGCTCAAAGAAGACCTCGCAAAGCCCGGCTTCATCGGGCGATTCCATTCGTGGAGAGATGAGGCGTATCCGGGCAGGGGAGAGCATAGTACTCATCAGACCCTTCCGAAGGACGCTGTCCAGCTGCTTCAATCCAATACGTGGTCCTATGCGACTGATGGTCCCGTCGCCTCTGCGTCGACGGAGCCGAACAAACCGCGCTTGGACGAGTGGTGGGGGTGATACCCGAGGATCTTGACCCACCCGAGGATGGTCCCAACCGCGAGTGTTCGGGTGGAGATTAGCCTACTTGTGTTCAGAAGATATCTGTCTGATGGTATTGCAGCTGGACGTGACAGCTGGTGTGATGCACGACGACTCGGCTCTACCTTCCGCTCGAGGCTGTTGACAGCAGCGCTCCGATTGGACAGCACTCGGCAGATACACAGATAGATCGACCTAAGTCTCCATGAAGGTGTCTTCCATGCGTGGGTATGCGGCATAGTAGGGGATGTGGACACCGAGCCGGCGAGAGTCACAGTGTGAGGCAGACACGGTCATTACGAAGTAGCATACAACCCCTACAGCCCACACAGCGGTTTCTACAGTACCCGCGAAAGCACGACACCCAGAATCACAGCCGAGATGACCAGTAGCGCAAAGCCCACGAAGCCCCACAAGCATCGCTTAGCGTACTTGAGCTCGGTCTGATGTCAACATGTGTGCGCCTGCGCAGCCATTGTATCGGTGAAGCTCACCTCGCGCAGGATCACAATCATCTCTTCCAGCTTCTGCGCCTTGTGCGCGTCTGGCTCCTCCTCGATCGGTCTGAGCGGGATCCAGACACTTCAGGTCAGCCGGTGAGCCGGTTCAGACCATTGCTCACTCACATGCACATGCCGACGGCCCACAGCAGCGGACAGAGCCATCCCCACTTCCACAGACTCCTCGCCAGCGTTTGCGGCTCTGTCTCCATATCCTCAGTGTACCTTGGCAGATCCTCCAGCGTAGCTCGGGACTGGCCGAGTCCGGTGTCAATACCAAGTGCTTGCGCATCGTGTCGCGGCACGTAGGGCGAAGTCGACGAGCCAGCAGGGTACGAGGGCGGGTTGACAGGCAAGACGTACGTGGGTGGTGCGCCCGGAGTGCGCAGCACCGAGGACGGAGTGGATGGCGTACCTGGGGCGCTCGATGTGTTGGTGCGAGGAGTGCCGAGCTGAAAGGTCGGCAGCGCCATGTCGTCCATCTCGAGCGGGACGGGCTTACGACGTATCGACGCAGACGACTTGCGCTTAGCGACCGCTTGCGTAGCTGGGCTGGTCGGTGTGCGAGGCGACCAAGCGCCAGGAGGGGACACGGGCGTGGACGGCAGGAAGGCCGGGGTCGTAGGCGTCTGAGGTGGGTTCGTGTCGATGGGAAGAGAACGAGTGGTATGGTTCGAGGTCGACATGCGGTAGACTGATTGCTCTGGTCTGATGGGCGAGGCAGGTGTCGTTGATGACTGCGTGAACGGGTTGGACATGGTTATAGGCCCTCGACAGCTGTATGCTTATCTAGATGACCAACTGAGCTCGCTGGTGTTCCGTGGAAGGTGGTGCGACGTGAAGAGGGCTGACGCATGCGGTCAGTATATATGATCCCACACTCCTTCGCGACCTCGTCGTACGGCCAGGGGCGAGGTCGTCAAAGGCATCAGCGAGGTCCCGGGCAGGCCTTTGCGCATGCATAGCGGCGATGATGAAGGATGATCGAGTAGTGAAGTGTTTGGCGCCCGTCCGGATAAGGCTACTCGGTCGGAATTTGATTGACTTCACCATCAGATCAGTGCGGCCATCAAACAGACCCTGAGCACCCTTTGACGCGTCACTGACTTCTCTTTGCCCTTTCGCACACAGTCTCCCCCCAGTCTGACTGCTCGTGGGGGCGCCGCGATACATGCTGCAGACTGCTTCGAGAGAAAGACCGCCGAGTGAGCTATACGTCGGTCTCTGCGAACAATGATGCATACTTGTGCACTGCTCGGGTCAATGCGTGGGTGGGACCGATCGGGGCCTGAGCCGTTTCATCTCGCACCTATCCGCGCGCGACGCCGGGTAAGTTATCGTCGATGGCTCTGAAATCGACGAAGCCACGTACTCGGGGAAGTCATGGCGAACTCGTGAGAGTCCCAGAGCTGCAAGCCGGCGACAGTCACGGTGACGACTGTCAGCAGCAGTGAGGTAGATTGCAGACTGCTGCCCGAGATCGTCGACCCGCCTCGAGTCGTCGTTCGCTTGGCTCAGCTTCTACACTACACACCGAAGGCAGTGTCCAGCAAGGGCCGGCACGCGAGGGATCATCCGCAAGGAGACTTCTTTGACACACAAAGGACCAATTGTCTCTTCACAGGACCGAACAGCAAAGGATGGTCGTGTGCCCTCTGGTCGTCCTGGACTCGTATTTGTAGCATCAGGACCTGTTGTTGACGGACCTCTTCTATTCACAGCCTACTACTGGTAGTCTTGCTCTTGTCCGAGAATGCCTCGGTCCTACACCAATGCTCTCGCCTTGCCGAATATCTCAATGTCACTCATACTGGACCCCCCGACTCAGCAGGAAAGCTTGGCAGTGCTACGACAAAGCAGCTTGTGGAATGATTTTGAAATCCAGGACGAACCGCTGCCCTTGCTCGCGAGAGGTCCAGAGAGCGAGCAGTCTCCCTTGCCCCCGGCTGGAGCGAGCGACCCGCGTACGCTCCGTGCGTCGTTGCACACTCACCGCTCGCAGCTTGGCACACTCAACCTTACAAATGCCAACAATTTCACCACCGAGCGGCGTATCAGCTTCGAAGGCGCTCTTAAGGTGGAAGTTGACGCACTGGACGAAAGCTGGGCCATGGCACGGATCGATCTTGGCTCAACACTTCGGAATGCGGGAGATGAGAGTGGTCAGTACGGCCGCGGAGTTACACAAGCCGTGAGATCGCACGAACGTTTTGGTGACGTGGCGAACTTTGGACAGCGCGCAATTTCCGCCTCGAGACAGATCATCCGGATGTACTTGGAGGCACTTAGTGCCCAGGAAGACGCGTATCTGACTGCGAGTCCGGCTCTACTCACCAACTTTCCGCAAGGTGGCGCAAGAGGGTGGTCCGTTCGCTGGGGCGACCCCAGATCAAGCGCTGTAATCCCTCTGGAAGAAGCTGTTCGAGAGTTTGCGGTCAGAAGAGGCGGACCTCCAACATGTATTGATGACCTGTTCGAGTACGCCACAGAGATTAACGTCCGAGGTCCCAGCGTCTTTGTCTCTAGCGGATTTGAGATTACACCCGGCTTCGTTCCCTTGCTTAACGCGAGATCAGGAGGACCGCTCGCCGAAACGCTAGAAGAGGATTTCACGAGCCAATCTACCAATCCCAACCTCCTAAAGTGGGATACTCCCAGGACGTGCGAGGTCACCCTCGTGCACGAACTGATCCTGCGGCGAACCACTCACCCTGCCTCAGCGTCCGCTTCTTGATGTCAAAGTGGATCAACCAGGGGCAGGTGCTCAGGCAGCTGCGACCTTGTGCTACATGACTCAATGCATACTGTTACATGTAAGAGCTCAGATGATGCCGCACCCGCATTCAGTAGGAATCGTTCAGACCAGCCTGTATTAGGGTGCTAGGTGTCCCCTGGGAAAGCAGCGGACTAACAAGGATGGTGGTCGAGCCGCGCTCAGAACACCTTGCGCAACCTGATTCATCGTATCTTTCGCCTCTGGGGGGCGTCGAGACCCCAGAGCCACCTCGCCTTTTGACCTTCACTGGCCCCAAGCCGCGCAGCAGTCAGAGTCACGATGACCAATCCGGCGACAGCTTGTGAAGCAAAGGCTGCCCGAATCCTTTTACTCTCCGTTCAGCCACGCACGTCATCTGAGCAGCCCCACTTGCGTGAGCCCCTTGAAGCCTTCGACTGAGCGTATGAAAGGGTGCATCTCGACAGTGATAAGACTCTCCATGCTCAGCGGGATGAGCACTGAGAGGGTCGTACAAGTATCGTGACTATACCCGTGTCACTCTCGCGTGTCGGTATACCTCCCATATCCTGCTCTTCAGCTTTCGCAGCCACGATGAATGACGGATCATCAGCACTTCCCTGTCGAGCTCCCTTCAGCGCACCACCTGGAACATGGGGCGTTCAATTGATTATACGTACGATCTCGAGCGCTGGGGTGGAAACGGTCACACCGTACAATGGGAGCTTGTACGACCTGTTTTTTCGAAGTGGGGACATTCCTGAGGAGAAAATCACTCCCCGTCAGGTGGGCGAAAGCCCTGTGTACCACTGGGTTTCAACATTCAAATCCTCCTCTCAGTCAGGCCGACTGCTATATCGCGGACCAGGAGATGTGGATGAGCGAGTTCTTGCTGACGTCTCGTTCCAGGGGATGCTGATTCTTGGGGCAAGTCACCTACCCAAATATCCTTCGTTTGGGCAGACCTCGGGAGCAGACTTCCTCGAAAAATTCTGGAGCGGCCAGCAAGACAGGGATCTCTTGTTATCCCGGCCCATCCATCTGTGTCAAGAGAGCGGACAACGATCGGCGACCGAGAAAGTTCTGTTCATCAAGCCGGATTTGTCAGCTCCGCGCCAGTGCCTTGACTGGAACCAGATTCAGGCCGATTACACCGCAAGGGGTGGAGACATTGCGTCCGCAAGTATGGAAGAGCTTTTGGACGGCGTGGCGGCAATGGGAGTGATACGTCCGGCAAGATCACTGGACCTTGCATGGACAGACATCCCTCTGTGCAGCAATGTGCAGAGCGCAGCGGGACCTCCAGAGCCTCCTCATCCCCTGGATTTTGCCGCGGGCTGGATCGAATACAGGGCACAGCTCACATTTTGCCGAACATCGAATGACACAACAGCCCAGAGTACTTGATGGTGATCCAAGGATGTGAGAAGCGCCGGGGGACAGTGTTTGCGCGGTCCATGTCTGCAGATCCCGTCAACAGATGTTGGTTGCTGTTGGATCTCTACCCGTGACATTGCCATCCGGGTAAAGGGTGGACGTGAGGTATTTACTAAGTCGGGTCCGTGCC
>CAUG01000078.1:0-58790 GCA_000442785.1 Papiliotrema flavescens NRRL Y-50378
AGACCTGGCTCGGACATCTCGCCGATTGGTGCTGAAAATGCTGTCTTTGTTTGACATATATACCACATTGTACAAGGTGCGGGTTTCATGTATCAAAGCTTTGCTTGTCAGATGCACCTTGCAGGGCCACCAGAGTCGAAGAAACAGAAGGAACAGGCTCTATGGACTACCGAGGGGAAAGCGGAGAGGAGGGAAGGGGAGGGCAGAACCGGAGGGCACTCGGGGAGGGGGAACTTCATGATGCTATCAGCCACGCAGCGTGGAGCGCTTCCCTGCAATCTGAATGTCAGCTGTCATTCGCTGCTGAGCCGGGTGTGGCGAGCTGGCTTTGTGGCCGTCGTGTTCTAGAGAGTAGCAGAGGGGAGGCGGAGGGTGAAGCGTCCGCCACAATGTGCTTCCACCGGCTCCGACAGTGCCCGGTGCACCCCGTTTCATCTCCCGCTTTTGTTCTCCTCTTTCTCATCACACGCACACACAATCCCCACGCAGTACACACGGACTCTCCTGCGGCCGCTGTACGGGATGTATCAATGCCGCAGCTCAGGTTTTCCTCACCGGCGGGCCAACCAGGGCGTGAATGCGCACAAGGGACACAGTGCGGCCCACCTTTCCCATCGCTGATGACGCTGTTGGCGCGGCCCATGATCGGGCTACGGTCAACGTCGGCCCTCAAAGGAGACCTCGACGCGGACAATCCTTTTGTGGAGTGCGTCCAGGGCTGAAGGATACGCGACGTAGCTTTCGGATCAGGCGCGATGAAACGTTTTGGGCGGGCCCGCCTTCGTGGGTGGGGTGGCCGTAGATGCAATGGGCAGCGCGCTTTCGGTTCTCACACTTCATCGCTCATTGCAGAGATCACTTCGACGCAATCTCGACCTGGCGCGACAGTCGCTCGCTGGACGAGGCGGTGCGGCCAGCTTTCGGGGTCTTCATCAATCCGACGCGGTCAACACGCAGCTGGTCTGAATCAAAACGGCCTATTTGTGGGATCCTATTCGCAACTGGCTTGCTGAAGACTCGCCCATCTAGGCCTCCTTTCAGCAGTAGAAGCTAGCTGCCCGAAAGCGCACACGCACTCGACTCTGCGCTACGGATACGGTATCTGGCATATTGCATTCCTGATCCGTCGACGGAGGAGACGAGAAACGTTCACTGGTGCAGCGCACCATCGCAGTCTTACACCTTGTCTCGGACACCATAGCACCTCCATATCGTCATCCTTCGCGATGCCGTCGACATTCACATCGCCTCCGCCAAAGCACCGGTCGCCCTCGAACAGGAGAAGCTTGACCAGCTCGAGCACTCCACCTGTGCCCTCTTGGGAGACGCCGGTACGTCAAGAAGTACCTCCGTCGTCATATCGCTTACCGCAGACAACCTCGCACCTCTCTCGCAAGAGTCCCCAATCGACTCCGCGTCAAAGGCGCCCATCTCTTGCACCCCCTTTGCCCCCTTCGCCGGCAATGGCATCGCTGGACTCGCTTCCGCCCCCGTCACCCCGCTCACTCAGTCGGTCGTCGTCGTCCTCATCGGCTGCCTCGTCTTCGAGAATCGCAACCCCACCCATGAAGCAGCGGCGTGGCTCGGCGTCAAAGCTACTGCCTGCCCTGCCCCTGAGCATCAACACCTCGCTGGCTCCTCCATCGAGAAGGGAAAAGCGGATAGTTGTCGACTACCCCCGATCAGACGAAGTGCAGATCGTGATCGATGCCGAGCCGCGCGGCTCCCCTTGTCCGGCCAGCCCTCGATCGCCGCACCGATCATCATTCACCCCGCCACGGCCAGCTCGTCGCTCTCCGTCTCAGCGTAGGGACTCTGTGCCAACATCCCCCAGGCTTCCCCTTGGTTCTCACGACCTCTTCCCGCCCCAGCCGTCATATGGCCGCTCGCCTTCCCCCGCCGAATCTATCGTGACCATCTCCGAGGCAGCCAGCACACCACGAGCGGCCACTCGAGACCTGGGCAGATCGTGCACCCCCACCGTGTCGAGTTCTACCTTGGTCCAGGTTCCGGCTTCCGAGCCTCTCATCCGCAAGCGGGACTCGGCTCAGCGGCGCTTGAGCGCCTTGCGGGGTCTGGTCGGGAATCTCGACTTCAACCAGCCCTGGTCGCTCAGCGAACAGCCGGAGGAACCTGATGGCGGGTTCTTCTGGGCGTGTACGGAGCCATTCCAGCCAAAGGAGTCCAAGTTAGCCCCGATTGTCGAGCCAAGCACCCCACTCGTCCACGACATCTCGCCCGAAAGACCGCGTCTTCGACGGGACATAAACCCGGGGCCTTCGCATTACTCGCTCGACCAGCCCACAACAAGTCCGCCTGTGCCTGATCTACCGCCGGATCGTTTCGATATCACTCCAGTGCGGCAAAATTCGTTACAACGCAAACCAAGCTCGACACCGCCACGCCGACCGCGTCAATTCCGCTCGTCCTCGGACGCCCTCTCTCGCACGCCTGACCCACCTCGGCCCACCTCACGCCAGCGCAAAGAGATCTTTGATGTTGCCTCATCGGGCTACAGCAAATGCATCGAGCCCGCTTCGCCATCCCAACCCACTACGCCGACGCTTACCTGGCGGTCCTCGTTGTCAGATGACGAGCTGTACACGCGGGTCTTGCAAAGCGCCGGACCAGCCGAGGTCAAGCGGCAGGAGATCATCTGGGAGATGTGTGAAACGGAACAGGCGTTTGTCAAGTCGATGAAGACGGTCTTGCGTCTCTTCGCCATCCCTTTGAAGACTCCGCAGGGGAAGTGGATCCAGGGAATACCGGACCGGATCACAGAGCTGTTCGACCTGCTCGAGTGCGTTGCGCATGCGCATGCGATCGTAGCGGCTACGCAGCGAGAGATGCGGCGACGCAACGAGGTGCTCGACGTCAAGGCGTTCATCGCTGCTGTAAGAGAGTGGGTGCCGCGATTGGATGTGCATGAATGGTACCTCCTCCGGTTCGAGGCAGTGGTGCAGCTGGTGGAAGATAACGTACGGGACAAGGAGAGCGTCTTTGGCGAGTTTGTTAGGATGCAGATGAAGGAGGAGGTGTTGGGATCGATGTCCCTGGGCAGCATGCTGTTGAAGCCGGTTCAGCGGCTGACAAAGTATCCGTTGTTTCTCCGGGTGAGTCGGACGGGTGGACTCCTTCCTTCGCTGGTCTGACGCGCAGCGCCTGCTCGAGGTCACGCCGTACCCGCACCCCTGCCACCCGGACATCCTGTCCCTCCTATCAACCACCGAGTCAATCATCCTCAATCTCCAGGCGACCAAAGCGAGAAAAGAAGACTATGAGCAGTTACAAACCCTCGAGGCGAAACTACAGGGTCTGCCTGAAGGCTTCACGCTCGCGATCCACGGTCGCAAGCTGCTTGGGCAAGGCTCGGTCGTACGTGTCCTGCCGCAAAGGGACATGCCTCCGTCAGCAAACAAGCGTGCCAACTCGCTCCACTCATCTCGGGGATCCATATCGTCGTCGCTGTCCGGGTATTCCTCGCCCTGGGACTTTAGTGGAGCGCTCACGCCCTCAATGTGCCGAACATCAGCGTTCTCCGTGTCTTCCTCGGCGTCTTCCTACTGCCCTCCTTCGCGAAGCAGCTCCATGGTTCAGACGTCGCCACAACGACCAAGCATCTCGCGATCGCCGTCATCAGCGTCCTCCGTGGCTGACTCGCGACCGTCGACTCCTGGTTCGCTCCGACATCTCAAGCGGAAGGAGGACACGCAGATGATGCTGATCTTCAACGACCTGATCATCATTGCATCGGAGTCGTCGGAGAGGGGTGGTCTTTTCACGGGAAAGCGGAAAACCGAGAAACCGATGCGGGTGCTGCAGGAGATTGAGGGAGGGATTGGCAAAGTGGCAGAAGTGAAAGACTGGAGCGGGTGGCAGGGTGAGCACTCGGCCATGCACGCCGCGGTTGCACTGACATTGCAGGGCACTCCTCCCTTTTTACGGTCACAATGACCCCAGTAGGACAAAATTGCAGCTCGGCGGGACTAAGCAAGACGGCGTTCACCCTGCCGACGCCGGGTTCGCCTCGACACAAGGGTCCGACGCTCAACTGTCCCCACTTGTCCAGCTTGCAGCAGTTTCTGACGGTCCTGGCGCAGACGACGACGATCCCCGGCAGCTATGGCATACCCGAGGAAGCTTGTGAGGGCAAAGAGATGCTGCAGTCGGAGCATATGGTCTTGTGATAACGCAATCGTACATGCTTCAGCATGCATGAATGCAAGTGAAAGATGAATCAGCAGTACCAAATGCCGCCACGCGGGTCAGTAACCGATGACGTGACGTGGCCGATCTTTCCGGCAATTGCTCGATAATCTTGCCACCGATTACACTCCACCCCTGATATCGCCCCGCCGTATATATATCGCCTGCGTACCTGCGTCCTTGCTTCTTGCTTACATGACCTTTCGCCCCGCTGTCCGATTAGCAACTCTCTCTTCACATCTTCTACGACCCACCACACTTACGCCGCCGGCACGTACCTTCTCGACGTCTTTCAAACTGGGTTCCGCAGCTTCTTCCATTAGCACCGAAAAGATGAGCCAAGTCAAGCAACTGGTCGACTCCACCATCAAGGAGAACAACGTCGTTGTCTTCAGCAAGTCGTACTGCCCGGTGCGTCTACCTTGATTTATCGCGAATGACCTGACACGCAGTACTGCAAGAAGGCCAAGGCCACGCTCTCGGGCGAGACGGACGACATCAAGATTCTGGAGTGAGTTAAAACATGGGCACCCGCGCACCGACCTTGCTGATGTGCAGGCTTGACGAGATCGAGGATGGATGTGAGTGACGATTTGCGTGCCCGCACTTCAGCGGGAGTCGTCGCTTTGAACGCGGTCGCTGACTCCTAGCCGCTATCCAGCAGTACCTCGGTCAGCTCAACAACGGCTTCACCACCGTGCCCCAGATCTTCATCGGCCAAAAGTTCATTGGCGGCAACTCGGACCTTCAGAACATCCCCAGGGCCGACTTGAAGAAGCGAATTGCTGGATCTGCTTAGATTACAGCTTTGACTAGGAAGTGTGAGAGAATAGGAGAGAAGGAGGATAGACCTTGATACAGTCGTATAGCATGCAAACAAGTCAATCCTAGCGTTTAACATCAGTGCGTCGCCGTTGCCAGTCCGTGACGTTCATCTAGAGCTGGGTCCAGTCTATACGCCCTCCGCTTCGGGTGTTGCTACTTCAGAAGACCTGGAAACGGAGAGTTTGGTGAGAGAGGGGTCTCGAAAGTCGGGGCAGACAGTGAAGCTGTTCGTCGAGACAGGACGCTGCGTGCGTGCTGGTAGCGACCGCCCGACCTCGCGCACACATGCAATACTTTGGCACCGTGCCAGGCCTCATCTCCGCTTCGTATTCCCGAGTGCCTCTCCCCAGATGTCATGCTACACGGGACGACAGGCGTGTACGGCACCGTGTTGTCGGATCTGAGCGAAACGAGATCCGGACGCAATTGCCCGTCCGAGCCGCCCGAATGAGTCTATCAGTCTATTGCTAAACCGGCCATCACCCAAGCAGCCCCCTCGGACACTATACACTATCAACCCTTTCATCACATTCGAGCCAACTGAGACGGCCCAGTCTCTTCACCCTTCAAGTAGCCACGCTCCACGCGGCCTTTTGTCGTACAAAGGACCATCCTGTACCCCACACGGCCTTGCACTGCCGATCAGCCGGCCTAATCCGGCTTGGAAACCCAACCTTCACACACATGCTGGTGTTCTCCATATAGCCTCACCGCGACGAGCCGGTCCTCGACTACCAAACACACTATGCCTCTGCCGCCCGGCGTCACGCAGGTCGCTCCCGCGGGCCCAGACGCGAATCGGCCGGCCTTCCTGGTCCGATTCCCGGAGGATGTCTGGGCGCGACTGGAAAAGACGGCCGCGTCCGGTGAAGCCGTCACGATATCCCTTGACGACGGGATGGTACGTGCCGCGTGCGCATGTAGCGGGTCGTGCAGCTGATAGCAGCATCTGAACCTTCCTGGCAGCTCATCAATACCCCTCACAGCCCAACCCAACGGCGCCGCGTCCGAAATTCACTCCTTATCCTCCTCGGCCAACAATCTCACTCCCCACGCTGTCGCGACCTCACGGCTTGCATTACCTCTCACATCGGCCAGCAGCAGCAAAGCGGCGGATCGGCTGAAGGCGCAGAACGACGCGCACGAGCAGGAACGCAAAGACAGGACGGACAGAATACACGGCTTGAAGAAGGGCAAACCGATAGGGTCAGCCGCATCAACACCCGCGCTGGCCAGTAGATTAGTCGGCAGTCCGGCGGTCCCTCCGCCAGTGAGCGCATCAGGTAGCGGATCGGGGCTACCAGTCGTCCCGCTCAAGACGAGGGTTGTGCAACTCCTGGCGCTCGGAGCGCAGACAATAGACCAGATTGTCGCGCGAGTGGGCATGTCGGAGAATGAGGTGATGCGCGTTGTCAACGTCGTGAGTGCTTCTCAAGTCAGAGCGAGCTCGTTGCTGATGACAAGGTGGGGAAGGAGACGGTCAACGGCTACGTGTTGCAGCCGACCAAGTACACACAGGTCAAAATCGGGCCGTGGAAATACACCTATGCCGAGAAGATACGGGTCATACAGCTCGCAAAAGAAGCGTTCGATGCGCTCGGGCTACCGGAGGACGCAGACGAGCGGGCAGATCTGGACAGAAAGGAGTCAGAGGTCATGAGCGGCGGTGCAGGAAGCGGTTCATCGGAACAGGTCGAAACACCCCCGCCGGTCTCTGCACCTCTGCCCCCGGCCACAGTCGCCCCCTCATCTCCCGCCCTACCTCCCGCCGCATCGACCCCGCCAAAGAAGGATAAGCCGAAGAAGAAGGAAGCACTGGGCCTGATCGGAAAGCAAAAGGCCAAGTTCGCCGCGGAGAAGCGCGCCTCATCCCTGCCCAATGTGAAGAAGGTCGATGGAACAGCCAGCCCGCGGCTCGACCGCGTCCCCGCAGACACTGGATCGACCTCATCCAAGTCGTCCAAGTCGGACACAAAAGCAGACGCAAAACCCGCCGCGGCCGAGCCGAGAGTCGTCAAGCGGAAGCGTGAAGAAGCCATTGCCCGCACCACGAAGGCAGCCTCGCCGGCGTCGACCAACTCGAGCGAAGAGTCACGCGGACGATCAACCGTACCTAAACCGGTCAAGGTGAACGGCGACGATCGAACCAAGAAGAAGTCCCGCACTTCGCCAGACTACTCTTCATCCGATGAAGATGCGCCCCGAAAAAAGCCTACTACCAAAGAAATCCCACGTAAAGCAGCCTCTGCCTCGACGTTCCACCGCAAACCTGCACCGCCGGAGCTCAAGCTCAATGGGCATAGGGACGAGCCGCCCGACCCAGAGGCGCTTCGCGAGCGGTACGAAGAGCTGTTTCCAGCGTATGAGCAGCTCAGCAAGAAGTTGGCCAAGCTGCATCGGGATGCCGAGGCCGAGGAGGAGGGCGAGGTGGTCGAGATGGACGGCAAGGAGCTGGCGAAGCTGGTGGCGAGGTGGGAGAAATGGCATGGGGAGCTGGAGGGCATTCGGCGATGGTTCAGCTAGGGACTGATCAGTTGACTCAAATGACCTGAGCTGCATAGTGGACCAGCATATGGCCATGGTATCCGCCGTTGTACTGATCTTGTGTTGTAGATATTTTATCATGACAAAGCTGGGCTGGAGACAAGGCGGCACCCGCGCATTGTAAGCGCCATAGCTGGCAGCGGGTTTGCCTCCACCAGCGCGGTCCATTTTGGGTCGATCAACATGACCACACGGTCAACCGTTAATCTTGCCTCTATATACCGGCTCCAATTCCATACCAAACCCGACCCAGCGACCCATCATGTCAGAAGACCCATCAGGATGGTCCTTGACTGAGTCAGACCCTCAGGTCTTCACGCAGCTGCTCCGTGACCTCGGCGTCAAAGGCCTCCAGGTTGTGAGTCGCAAGACATTTCCGCACGCGTTGCTCCCACCTCCTGGGGGCCACTCGCAAGATCATGCGAACGCGCGGTGTATACCTGCAGAACTGATCACGTAGGACGACCTGTACTCGCTGGACGCCGAGACGCTCGCCACGCTGAAACCGGTGCACGCGCTGATCTTCCTCTTCAAATACGTCGGAGGGGATGAGGGACAGAGCGCCGCGGGCGTCGAGGTTGAGCCGTCAGAGTGTGGAGTGTGGTTTGCGAATCAGGTAAGCTGAATGCTCTCAGATTGATAGTACGACTGACGCAAAGGTCATCAACAACAGCTGTGGAACGCTTGCAGCTCTCAATGCGGTGATGAACATCCAGCCGCAGCAGTCTGCATTCGAGGGCGAGAGCATCGAGCTTGGCGTAGGTATCCCAGCAGATCTTCTAAGACTTGATGCTCATTCACAGCCCGAGCTCGACAATCTGCGCGAGTTTGGCGCCGGCATGGAATCACTTGAGTGAGCTGACGACCTCATGCCCGCCCCTGCTCGGCTGACGACAGCTTGGGCCACACGCTATCCTCCCATCCCCTCATCCGAGACGTGCACAACTCCTTTTCCAAGTCGTCGCCCTTTTCTATGGATCCCTCGGCATTCCCAGACCGCGAGAAGGAAGACCCGTACCACTTCGTCGCATACGTGCCGGTCAACGGGATCCTGTACGAGCTCGATGGGTTGCGCAAATCCCCCTTGATGCACGCGGGAGTGGACGGCGATGAGTGGATGGACCAGGCTAGGGAAACAATAGAGGCTCGCATCGCGACGTACCCCTCTGGATCGGTGCGTCTCGCGGCGTAGCTGTAAAGAGCAGGCTAATTCGCAGGTCATGTTCAACCTGCTTGCCGTTCGATCGACTGCAATCCCGCGGCTGACCAGGCTCATTGCGGACCCTAAAACTTCGATCGGAGAACGGATGCAGATGGAAGATCAGCTGCAGCACGAGCAGAACAAGGCGAAGCGAGGCGACATGGAGAATTCGCTCAGAAGGCACAACTTGCTTCCTACGGTTTTCGCATTGCTCCAGGCAATGGGACAGTCGGGCTCGATGGGTGGGTCTAAATTAGAGGGCTGAATGGCTGATGACAGGCAAGGTGGTAGAGGCTGCGCGGACCAAGGGCAAAGAACGTCGGGAACGAGCGAAGAAGAATGGCGAAGAGGAGTAACGACATCTAGCATTCACGCAACGATCTCATGCCATCCGCACACCATCCGCGACTCATCATGCAACAATCTCCTCCATACCGAGCGCTTCAGTTGCACATCGCCTCGTGGAGCAGCAGTTTCCAGCCGTATTTTTTTCATGCGACACTACACCATGATCCAAACATTCATGCTGCGCCGTCTAGTGGTGCGCGTCGGCCTTGGGGTGGTCCTTCTCGAGGAACGCGAGGAACTCCTGGGCGCCCTCTCCAGAGTCCTCGGTCGAAGTGGTAGCAGCCTTGGTTGACGTGGCACCGATGGTGGGCTCTTCGGCGTCAAACTTGGAGAGCTCAGCGGCGAGGTCGGTGGGCAGTGCCGGGGCCTTGGGCGGGGTCGGCGCGGTGTAGTTTCGGACGGATCCGGCGGCAGCGTCCTTGGCCTAGTGTTTGGACGACGGGGGTTCGAGGTCGCGTGAGTGTTGCAGAAAGAGGGAGTGAGAATGGAATGACGATGTGGCAGGAGGGAAGTGTGATCAGCATTGCAACCTTGGAAGACACGACCTGCTCACCTGGGGAGAGGGCTTGTAGCTCTTCAGCTGGTTGAGGTACAGGTCCTGGACGAGGTCTGTCATGTCAGTGTCGTGCATTCATGACAGATCGATTATCCTTCTCCCGCTTCCCGCTCGTCAAATCTCATGTAGACCAGTGCACCGTGACTAACCCTTCTTGGCGGCAGCGGAGACCGAGAAAGATCGGGTGAAAGAAGGAGCAACCCGTTGGGCCTGCAAGTCAGCGCCGAGTCGTGTAGCCGCCGAGTCCGGGCGGCGTCGATCGTCTACCTACGCCGAGACGGAGAACAGAGGCCATTTTGCGCGGAGTGGTGACTGCTAAGATGGGTGTTATCGAGGAAGTAGAGAGAGAGCTGTAATGTGCGAGGTGGATGTCTAGGTTGTCGACGGAGGGATCGGAAGCTGCTGCCTGGTCGCATTCAGGGATCAAAACGGCCGAAAGGTGCGCCAGAGTTAGGTGCGGAACCAATTTGGGTCACCGTGCAGCGCGCCTATCACCGGGGGGACAGACCGTTGACTGCTATCGCTTCCGGAGGGCCATGCAGAAACCTCAGAGAAGGTGCACTCGTGACGAGGGTAGGAGCATCGCACACCAGGGGCGAAAGGATAGCACTGACGCGCGTGATGATGCGACGAGCATGATTCTACATTCCGACTGTACAAAGCTAGCAGAATTCCGACCCCCCATCCTCTAATTCACCGCTCTATCACAAAGTGCGGCAAGCCTGAGCTTTCGCTGCCTTGCAGCGAGAGCAATCTCTCAACGCAACGCGCTTCGCATGTTATATGAGTCAGACCGTATAGTCATAGCCGTCCCTTTGGTAACAAGGAGATGTGGCCGCCAGACGGCAGAAGTCATACTGGCTCAACTCCGCGGACGGAGGAGCTGTCGACGAATATTCTGCGGCCATGGAGAGTCATCATTTTCAAACTGGAGTCAGCGCGAGGCCTGCATGCCATGGCAATAGCGGGACGACTCACAACATGGAAGGATAAAGAGAAGTCTGAAGGGGACCGCGCTCGAGATTTTGGACGTCGTCGCAGACGCAGGATATCCGAGAAAGCATGACGTGGCGAGACGCGTCGGCGATTTCCGACCATGGCGATCGGGTATCAATCTGGTCCGAGACGGTTGCTGGTGCTGGTGCTTGAATGAGATCACGGTGATCTTTGGTCACGACTGCAACACAATCGTATTATAGCTCCCGGCGATGTCAGCAAGGCGAGCGTCGTAGTCCGAGGAAGGTAAAGCAAGAAGCATGAGCTATCGCTCAGAGTCTTCGCAGCATCCGCCCATATGAAGATCACGAACGGTACGCGCGACATGATACATTCACGGTGTGACCCCTTGCTGAAGCTCTCACAGCGTAGACCGTCAGCAGTATGGCTACAACGACACGAATGGCTCTGATCATACCTCATCCGTCCTTCGACCTTCCTGGCAGAACGGCGCCGCGTTCAACGAGTCGAACATGAGCTACGACACATCCCGGTCAAATACGACCACCTCGGCGTACCCCCACTCGCAGGCGTGGGCACCTCCGTCTGCATCCTCTCAACCCGCCACGAAGCAGCCGACCCCGGGTCAGCTTGCCGCGCTCCGTGACTGTCTCAGCCCGGGAGGCGCTCCTGCCCCTGTGCCATCAAAAGAACAAGTGCATGACTACCTCGTTGCGCAGACTAAGCGACCCGAGGGACTCAACTCGCCCCTGTTTGCGGTCCACGGCCATCGCTTCGACGTGTATCTGCTGTTCAAGTTGGTCGTTCAGCTCGGCGGGAGCAGTTCGGTAGGTCTCCAAACGCTGCCCGAAAAAACATCCCTGACGCCCAGGTCACCCGAAACGAGCAGTGGCCCATCATCGCGGCGGGACTGAAGTTTCCGCTCGAACCGCTTCCTGGGTCGCAGATACTTCGATCTAGCGCGAAGATCGGTATCGACCTCCGCGAATTCTTCCTCCGCATTCTAGGTGGTCTGGAGATTTTGTGGGAGAAGATCAAGTCAGCGTCAAGCGATACGACGCAGACAACGGACGCGACTAGCCGGGACCCCGCCTCTCACGTTGCTCAACCCCGCGCTTCGTGGTTGGCCCAGAGCGATTCTGGGGACAGTCGGAACTCGCACCTGCCCACCCCGCAGACGGGTAGAACGACAGTCCAGCACCTGCAAGTTTCCGACTTGACCCTTCCACATGCCTCGCAGCCAGCTCGTGACAGCTATTACAACTCCAATACCTCGACCAGCTATCAATCCACCTCGCATGCCGATAACAATAGCTCTTCGCAGTACCCGTACTCGCAAACTCACCAGCCCTCCCTCTCTCAAACCGCCACAGCGCCCAGAGCGACAGCTTCATCCGTGTCTCGCATCGGCAGTGGTCACGCCGACTCGTCGAGGCCATACAGCAACGGCGCATCATCCTCGACTAGTACCTCGGCCGGCCAGCCTAGCGCAAACGCAGCTCAGGTCGACTATGATCCACCTATTGTGACCAACTTTGACCAGCTCGTTAACGCCCACTTTCTCCCGCTTCCGGCTTACGGCGGGAACGCGCCTCTGCCCTATTTCACGTCAAACACGCTCGAGTATGCATGGAGAGCACACGAGCTGCGTGCATCAATCCGGAAGCTGTCAGCTGCGGAGCAACACAGGACGGTCACATCAGAAGAAGTGGCGTGGTGGAACCGGCTTGGTGAGTTCACAGGTCAAATGCTTGCTGACAACACTGCTGATGCCAGTGACTTTGCTACAGAAGAATCCGCGCGTGGTGATTCCCAGGCCCCCTTCTAGTCAGAGCGGCTCGAACCTCTCCTTGCCGCAAGGGTCATCTCGGAACCACTCACCGGAAACGCGCAATCTGCCTACGACCATCAATCCCACCTCGATTCACCATCTGGTCCAGCAGCCATCCCGACCGGCATCTCCGCCGGCGACTTCTGCGCCTCATCTTGCAACGTCACAACCGCAGGCCCTCCCATCTACGCATCCGATGGGCTCGCCGCCTCCGCCTCCGCCGCCGAAGAAAAGGGTCCGGAAGCCGAAAGCCGTGGCCGCGCCCGGTGGAGCAGGCGATGCGGCGGATGGTCTTACCGGTTCAAACACTGCCACTGTTCCTGCGGCCCGGAAGCGCAAGCCGGCGCAACTCGACGCGGACGGAAATCCGTTGCCCAAGAAACCTAGAGGACGACCGAAAAAGTCGCTACAGATCGACTCTGCAATCCCTTCGCCGCCCGCTACCGCGCAAAGTGCGGCCCTTACGCAGAGCGAGTCATCAATTCTGGCTATGCCACAGTCCTCTCAAACATCTGAGCCATGGGACTCGTTAACATCGACGCGACCCGCTGCAAGTGCAAGCTCATCACAACCCGGATCATCTGCCGTCACTGGGCCCTTGCCAGCGCAGGCAAGCGTTCATGGCAACATCACTCCAGCAATGCACCCGCCGATGCTCCCGCCACCGAAGAAACGCGGCCGACCCAAGAAGCAGCCCATGCTCGACCCGGCCGCTTCGACGGCACCGATCCTCGGGGACGAGGAGGCGCACAAATTCCTACAGATGATTCAAGCTCGCGAAGCGCACAACGCGAAAGCGCGAGCTACGCCGATAGAGGTGTTCCCGCTCGGCGATGCACCGGCTTCGACATCAGCAGTCGCGGGCCCCGGACCGAGCAGCGCGTCAGCTGGCTATCAGACGGTCGCTCGGGTTCAGGGCGGAGCGTTCGGGTCATTCCAGCTGGATCAGTCCACTACGGAGACGCTCTCGCAATGGACGACTTTGCACAAGCGCCTCACCGCTGATCTGACCCCATCACAAGCCAAGCCGAGAGGCCGCCCTCCTAAGCAACCCCTCGTCGATACGCCCGAAATGATCAAAGCGCGATGGGACAAGGTCGCCTCGCTGGGCAACGTCCAGGTCCTCACCAAAGGCCGACCCAAGAAGCTCATCCCGCCTCCTGTCGTCGTTGCCTCAAGCCCCAAACGCATTCTCGTGCTGGGCGGGTCCCGCGCTTCACAGGCGCAAATGAGCGAGCGGGACAAGACGACAACTACCAAGGTTATTGTCAGGAAGAAGAAGCGGACATGGAAGCGCAAGTCGGGCCTCTCGGAATCCGAATTGGGACCATTGACGCTTGCTGATGCTCTCGGGGAGGAGGATGATGAGGAAGAAGAGGAAGAGGATTACGGACCATTCGCGGAACTTTCGCAACCTGTCGCCCCGCCTTCGCCGCCAAGATTTGTCCGCGAAGGGACTTTCATGGAGTATACGCCGGTCAAGTCGTGGGCACAACGACGGGAGGAGCAAGCGCTGCTCGACGCTGTGGATGCCGCCGCGGCCATGCTGGACAACGGCAGCGGAGATCTCGGCGTACCGACGTCTTCGCAGGCTGGAGACCATGCCAAGGGCAAGCAGAGACTCGAGATCGAGGTCGTCCTACCCATACGGGAGAGGACTCATGCGCTGCCGATATTGAGCATGGCGCAAATGGACCTCGCTTTAGAGACCAACACTCCCGTTGGCGAGAGCAATCGCTCCGGTCAGACAGCTTCGATGCCGCCGCCGCCGCCATCAGCACCGCCTTCACAGCGTACCCCCACAACCAGGTCGAATCGGGCTGGATCCGTGATCGAGATCAATTCGGCGTCGACCCGGTCAAAGGCGTCACAGGGGACATCGCAATTGACCAGGGCAGAACCGATCGTCGAGGTCACACCCGCTTCCAGACGTGTGGGACCGTCCGCGAGGTCTTCGAGATCGGCTCGTGCAGCTTCTATCGTTGAGCCCACACCGACGCGGACGCGGTCTGGTGTTGTGCTCAGTGCCTCTCAGCCGACGCGATCAATACCTGTCGTTGACCCCGAGCCGATTACACTTCGCTCTTCCGCCTCGCAACGAGAGGCTCCAGCCTCGGATGTCTCCACTGCCAAACGCCCAGCGAAACGCACACGAGCAGAGTCGGTACCACCTCAACGTGCCACGCGATCGACGCCGATCGTCATCGAGTCACCTAGTTCCCGAGCGCTCAACAAGCGACCAACGCCGAGGCACAGCACCCCATCCCGGAAAGGATCGCACATGACTCGTTCTATCGCTGGACCGCCGGCGTCGTCCTTACGCGCCAGACCGAAGCCTAGCCCATTGAGCCAGAGCTTCGTGCCAAAGAAGGTGCCTCGGCCCGCGCCTGTTCCACGAGACAGGTCTGCGTCTATCGTAGAGATTGACCCTTTCGAGTCTCCGGTCAAGACGGCAGCCGGCCTCAAACGCAAAGCTCGGGCGCCGCCTATCGCGGAGATTATGGCGGATGAAATCGAGGGGGTTAGACTCGAACGACCAGCCAGAGGAGCTGTTGATCGAGCCAAGGTGGTCATACCCATAAGGCGCGCGCATCGTCGGCGACTGATACTTCTGGGTCATTACAGTGACTCTGCTTCATGGCTGGCATTGGTGCGTCGCTGAGACCAGACGCGTTCCGAGACGACGACAGTGATGATGAAGAAAGCCCGCGATCGATGGCGAATCTTCGGCCGGTCAAGCCTTTACCTAGCCGGAACAAGGCGCGTTCAGTGCGCGCTCGCGAGCCCGAGGTGCTCCGAAATCGCTTTGAGTATCGACCGGGTCCTGCGCTTCTAGAGCCGTACAAGACCATTTTGGATCCAGCAACGTTCCTGAAGCGGTCCTCAGAGTATCAATGCGGATGGAAGGGCTGTGACGCGGTCCTCGGCAACGAAGAGCTCTTGGTTAAGCATGTG
Source organism: Papiliotrema flavescens NRRL Y-50378 (assembly GCA_000442785.1). Lineage (NCBI taxonomy): Eukaryota > Fungi > Basidiomycota > Tremellomycetes > Tremellales > Rhynchogastremaceae > Papiliotrema > Papiliotrema flavescens. The sequence continues at coordinate 15,424 of CAUG01000078.1, forward strand.
TGGTACCGGCAGCATACGTCCGAGGCAAGCTTCAAGGTCGCGGTGAGTCAACGGAAATGCCGGGGAACACCGACTGACGATAGCCACATCATTCGCAGATCCTGTGGAAGTGTCATTGGCGTGCATGCGAAGGACCGTGCTTTGAGACCGAGCAAGATCTCTCTCAGCATATCAAAGCACGTCACGTTTCGCGCGTTCTGCGGTGTCCGTACGACGACTGCAGCCTTACTTCTCCCGACATCACTCATCTCGCCCGCCACGCCATGCGGCTGCACGACGATGCTTTGCCCCGTCCGCTCGCCGACCTCTCGCATCAGCTACCGCCTCCCACGCTCCTGCCGCCCGCGCTACCTGAAGTGGCCCGTACCGACGAGCTTACGACGCACCGTGTGCTCGGATCGGTATTCAATTCGCAATTCCGCCGGGACTGGGTGAAGCTCCGCGTTGCGAAAGACTGCTTTGGTGGTGAGAACCCGATCATGCATGTCGAACATCCGCCACATATGCTCAGCGCGGCGGACCAACAACTCGAGGATGACGCGTTGGCGTTGCAAGCAGAGGCGGAGAGGCGTCACAAGCTGTACGATGCGGGTGAAAGAGCTGAGCGGGTTTCGCTGGATAAAGTGCAGGGGAGGAGTCGGCGCTGGGAGGTTGTTGTCTTCATACCGAAGAGGCGGAGGGAGGACGTGCGCTACGAGCCGGCGCGCGTCATCGATCTGACGGGTGATGGCGAATCACAGGTGGCGGATCCGGCGGATGATGTCGAGGCAGAGCGAGAGGGCGAGGCCCCCGATCAAGCCATGGCTTCGTCGGATCCCCAACACGGCGAGGGGCAAGCGCAGCCAAACGCAGGATCAGATGCGCCGAACGACGCACATGGCGAGGCCAACGTCAGTATTGGCTCTGCGTTGGAGGCGAGGGCCGAGGCCGCAGAGACCAGCGCAAGTACCGACGCGCCTGTGCTCTCGAACGCAGAGAGCGATACTGAGACGACTGGAGGTGCCTGCGAGATCAGTTGGCCGGCGGCGGTAGATCCCTCGACGGAGGCGACGCAAGACATGTCCGCAAACAAGAACGATATGGTCCGCGGGGAAGCGAGACTTGCGATCGCCAAAGGGGCATCCGATGCCATTGCACCCTCGCTTCAAGCCAACAATTCCGCGGACGAGATAGCGGCCGGGCCGGACGAGGATACGCAGCCCCAAGCGGGCTATGCGCCAAGCGAAACGGCGATCGACGGCATCGCGCCTGTGCCAGAAAGCGATGGTCTGATGGACGACGACCTGGAGGTTGAAGAGCTTGCGCGCATTGAGAACGATCCGCTCGTGAGCGATGATCTGGAGTCTGCCACCGCAACGCCTGCGCCGACCGCGAACATGGCAGACGAGCCGCCTGCGCCTGCTCCGGTCTCGTCTCCAACCATCGGCGAAGACACAGAAGAATCGGTTGGCTTGATCGGGGACTCGAGCGCGCAACAGCAGGACGAAGATGGGGAGACAGCCGTTGACGATGCACCGACCGGCGTGGAGGGCATCTCGGGCGCGCCAGCGGACAGCGACGCCATCGTCCAGGCCATTAGCTTGGAAGTATACGCGTCGGAATCCGTGAATGCTTCAGGTCAGCCCCGTGCGCCGGCACGCGACACATCAGCCTCGACGGCGTTTACAGCGGTCAACGACGCTCAAGAAGTTCCGCTTGCGGATCGGCAACAGGGCAACGACGATGGTCCCGTTGATATGAACCTTGAGGACTCTGTTGTACGTCAAGCGGTGACCATCTTGCGAGGCGTCTCAGAGGAGCAGGCGGGGGCGGAAGCGTTTTCTGATGAGGGGTTGATATCGCCTGCGGACGCGCAGAAGAACGTAGCGGAGCAAGTGGATCAACTGATCGTGGACGCAAGCGTAGTCGAGAACGGAGACACGCAGGCGTCTGATTTGGCTCCGTAGCGTCGACACCAATCATGTAGCTGTGGATCATGCATTACGTCCGCGACTGAGACCTTGATTCGTTCGGCACCGCCATGTTCGGTTCAGGCTCGGATGGCACAAGCATAAATGGCCGAAGCTGGTGGCTGCCCGACGGCCTGCAGCATGTCTGCCTGGCGATTCCCAGGATCTCGTGCCTGAACCGTCTCGAGTGCTCGGTCTTCGGTGATTACCGGTTCGATGTCGAGGTCATCCGCGCCGCTGAGTACTCCTCGAGTATAAGAACACATCATCTCGAGGTATCCGCGCCTTCCCACGGATGAGATCCGGCCGCGCTCTGCTTCGAGCCAGCATGTCCACATCGTCCGCCCATCCGCGATCAATAGTCGTCGAGCCGTCCGCTTCGACGCCCGTCCAGCGCTCGCAAGCTGACCACTGGTCCGATGCGACGCCCAAGGGGTTCAAGAACCCATGGCCATCCGCACGCGCCCCTCCCGTGAGTCCACACGAGAGGCATGTTGGGACGCGCATGAGGTGCTTGACCGGACATTGCGTCCGGAGCTGAAGCCGGAGGAAGCTGACGCGCAGAGCTTCAGTGTCATGTACAACGAGTTTTTCAAGAAGTTGCCGTCCCGGATGTGGGGGCACGATCCCGATCGCGGCAACTTTCACAACCTCGTCAAGCAGGTCACGCCCGACTACGGGGCCAAGCTCCCCGCTCATCAGGTCAAGGCGACCTGGCTTGGTCATGCGAGCTTTCTCGTCGAGATGCCGGCGCAGGAAGGAGCGGACCGGGGCGTGCGGGTGTTGTTCGATCCGGCATATTCGGAGCGATGTAGCCCGTTGTCCTTTATCGGAAATCTCCGGTACTCTCGTACGTCTGCAGTGTGAATCCATCGTCGTCTGGCTCATTGCGTGGAGACTACACGTTGCGGAGCGCTGATCGCAGCACCCCCGGCAACGGCTGCAGAGCTTCCCGAGGTGGATGTCGTTGTACGTCTCAGAGTGATGGCAGCACGCTTGGGCGCGCCCTGATCACAGGCCATCTCGCACAACCACTACGACCACTGCGACCTGAACACACTGAAGGAGCTATATGCGAAGCACGCCGATCGGCCCCCAATCCTCTTTGTGGGCTTGAAAGGGGCGGCTGGGATGCGCAGTTCCGTGGGGCACAAGACCGAGATCGTCGAGATGGACTGGTGGGAGGACCGAGTGGTCTCTGTAGAGGGCAAGGGCGACGTCAAGGTGACATGCAGTGAGTCGAGATCGATTGGCGGGAGACGCGCATACTCTGCTGACGCCAGCTCCGTCACAGCATAGCTGCGCCCGTACGCCGTTTGATCGGGACCAGTCGCTGTGGGCTTCCTGGGCGATACACTCTTTGGACAAAAACGGGGCTCGGTCAGGCCCATCGGTGAGTGTTCCCAGCGTGGCAGGTCGCATAAGAAGGCTGCGCACTTTTGAAGATCGTAGACCGGCTGACACAAGGCATGGCACGCGGGCGACACCGGCTACTGCGCCGTGGACGACGAGACGCATACGATCGACCCCGCCTTGCCCGTCTGCCCGGCTTTCAAGGACATTGGAAAGAAGCTTGGCCCGTTCTCAGTCGGTATGATCCCCATTGGCGCGTACTCGCCCCGAATCGTCATGTCGACGGTGCACAACGCCCCGATCGACGCCGTGAGAATGTTTGCGGATACCGTGAGTGTCTAGTGGTCTGTCGGAGCAGCGGGCGCGTGGCTCACGCGTAGCAATGCAAAAAGGCCATTGCCATGCACTGGGGCACGTGGAAGATGGCTTTCGACGGAATTGCCGAGCCTCCGAAGCTGCTTGAGGAGGCGAGAAAGGTTGTGGGCATGAGCGAGGAGGACTTTGGGATCGTGGCGCTTGGCGAGACGAGGGGATACGAGGTGTGAGGCGCTGATCGCAGCGATAGAGAGTTTCAGTCTATAGTATTCCTTGTATCAGCTGATCGCCTGCGCCGTGGGCAGTTTGACGTAGTATTCATGCATGCGAGCTTGGCCCAAGTCTCACCTAGTGGGCCTCGGACATGATTCATGTCTGACCCCAATTGCGTCCGGCTCGGAAGATGACGTGATCCGACCCGATCGCAATGTTGATTTAGCCGCCGGAGACGCACTGAGCCGATCACTTGACAACGTGCCCGATCGACTTTTCTTGTGGCCTCTCACCTCTTACCTGCCCAGAGCCATGTCGTCAAATACACCGAGTCCTACCAAGGTGTGGGCCACGCTCGTCACCAAGCCAGACTATGTCCCAGGTGAGCTGCTTGCCCGCTTGCGACGCCCAGCCAGAGCTCATGCGAGGCCTACTTACCGTCAACTACACCCTTCGACGCGTGTCGTCCTACCCGCTCGTCGTGATGGCGACGGACACCCTTCCGGCGTCTTCGCGCGAGATCATCAAGGGCCAAGGACTCGACATCATCGACGTGGACCACCTGTCACCCTCGGCGGAGCAACATGCCGGCTTCGACCCCACGTTTGTGCGCCTCAACGACGCCTGGACAAAGTTGCAGGTGTTCGGCTTGACGCAGTATGAACGCGTGGTGTTGATCGACTCGGATATGATCTTCACGCGAGGGATGGACGAGATCTTTGACTTGGAGCTGCCGGGCAAGGAGTGGGTCGGTGCGGCGCCAGCCTGCATTTGCAACCCGTTCAAGATCGCCCATTACCCTCCAGACTGGTGAGTCGGTCTGGTCAGTCCTCTTGGGTCCGGGCTCACGACAGGATCCCGGAGAACTGCGCATTATCGCAGCAGAAGACACTGGAGAAGTTGACAGATCCCGCTATCCCGGACCCGAACGGTCCACGCACATCGCATCTGCTCAACTCCGGCATGGTCGTCTTGCACCCGTCCCAGAAGACCCTTGACGACCTGGTCCATTTCCTCAACACATCCCCCAGTGTCGCTGCGGCAAAGTTCGCCGACCAAGACGTCATAGCCGAGGCGTTCCACGGCAAATGGCGCCCCTTGCCATGGTGGTCCAACGCGCTCAAGCCAGAACGGGCCGTCCACCGCAACTTCTGGAAAGACACAGAGGTCCGACTGATCCATTACATGTGAGCTGACTTGTGAGGAGCTTTCACTTCAGCTGATGCCAGTCTTGACAAGCCCTGGAACGAGCGACCTGAAGCGGCCAAGGCGTACGAAAACCTGTCTGCCGAGCAGGTCAAGGGCGATGCGCTCCCGAAAGCGCTTCTCGACATCGTTGCAGATTCGCCCGAGCAGCGAGGTCTGCAGGACTATGATGAGGTGCACACGTGGTGGTGGGTTGCCTACGAGGCGATGTTGGCGGAACTCAAGCTGGAGGGTGAGGCGGGCGGATGGAAGGAAATCGACGCGAGTGTCAAGAGATAGTCCTGCGACGGTTTTGACCGCAGGAAAAGTAGCCCATACAGTATTTAGAGTAATAGAAAGCCCGACTGAGGGCGTCGGCAAGGCCAAAGATGGCCTGTGCAGTATATACATGCATAACATAGATTGAGAAGACGGAGAAGAATGGGACCAAGTGCCACAGTATGAGATCGGCGTTTTGGTGGCATGACGTTTTGGTTGAGCGTAGGCTGTGGAAATCTTGTATGCGAGTGGCTCCCCGCTTAACCGGTCAGCTGGGTCGACACTTGCATCCCTTTCATCAACACCAAAACCCCATCTACACATATACACAATGGCCGAGACTGTCGAGCTCAAGAAGAACCTGCCGCCCCCCGCCGAGACCAAGCCCGAGGAGAAGGGCCTTTCCGACGATGCGTGCGTGTCGCGCGACCACCGAGCATCGTCATGCCGGTTGACCGTATGCGGCAAGACCGAAAAGCTGATGATAGCATCACCAAGTACACGTCGGCTGGACAGACGCTCGGCGAGGTGCTCAAGAAGTTTGTGCCGTCCGTCACGGCCGGCAAGAAGGTGCTGGACCTGTGTATCGAGTGCGTTGTCTCGCTAGCTCTTGTAGCTGTGCGATGGAAGGCCGTGGAGCGTCGGCTGACTGGACAGGGGAGACAAGCTCGTGGCTGAGGCGGTCGCTCCTTTGTGGAACAAGGCGAAGAACGGTGTCAAGCCCTCCAAGGGTGAGTGGGAGCGGTGGAACAGTGCGAAACGCGAGCGACGGCTGATGTGCAGGATCCGCCTTCCCCACCTCCATCTCGGTCAACAATGTCGTCTCGCACGTCTCGCCATTGCCGTCCGACCCCGAGGTCACGCTGAAGGACGGCGACGTCGTCAAGATCATGCTCGGTATCCACCTCGACGGCTACGCCGTCACGCACGCCGAGACGATCTACCTCAGCGCCAAGGCCGGAGAGGCCGCTACCGACCTCGCTGCGGACGTCATCACGGCCGCGTACGACGCCGCGCAGGTCGCCATGCGAACAATCAAGGCGGGCAACAAGAACTGGGATGTTACCGAGGCTGTCGACAAGGTCGTCAAGGACTACGGATGTTCGGCTGTCGAGGGCATGCTCAGCTGTCAACACCTGAAGGACGTCACGGACGGCAAGAAGCGGATTCTGCTCAACCCCTCGCCGGAGCTCAAGCGGGACCACGAGACGGCCACGTTCGAGGAGGGCGAGGTGTACGGTGTGGACATCCTGGTGGTCACTGGTGCGGACGGCAAGGTGAGTCGGCGCGGATTGAGCCGCATTGTGACCGGCTTGATCTTGCTCGAGCCGAGCTGAGACCCGCACTGACGTCCAGGCCAAGCCGGACCAGTCCCGAACCTCGATCTACAAGAAGGCCGACATCAACTACCAGCTCAAGATGAAGACGTCGCGAGCCGTGTTCTCTGAGATCCAGAAGAAGGCCGGACCTTTCCCCTTCACGCTGCGAGCGCTCGACGACGAGAAGCGAGCACGAATGGGAGTCCAGGAGGCGGTTGCCCACGGCCTGCTGAAGCCGTACGACATCGTCCAGACCGGTGCCGGATCGCTCGTTGCCGAGTTCTTCTTCACCATCGCCATCCTCCCCGCTGGCCCTCTGCTCCTGTCCCCCGCCCCCGTCTGGTACTCTGCGTAAGCTGCACTCTTTTGGCTTTGGCCGTGCCCGCTGACGCCCAGCGACAAGGTCAAGTCTGAGAAGTCGATTTCGGACGAGGCCACCAAGGCGCTCGTTGCTCAGCCGCTCCGAGCACCAAAGAAGAAGAAGAACAAGACGGCCGCTGCTGAGACCGAGACCAAGGCTTAGAAGCCTAGTTTAGCGGATGGACGCGCTTGAGGCGTATCGGCGTGCAGGGCAGGGACAGGGACGAAGGGAGAAGAGGAACAGACACCACGAATGGACATGAAGAAGCCAAAAAAGCATTTCATGAAATGGCCTCGACAAAACATCATCACATGCATCCTTGCAGCTGTATCCTAGCAAGTGAGCAATTGGAGTTTGGTGCATGGGCAATGTGTCTCCCCAAGCACTCGTCTGTGAGCAGAGCCAAAATCTGCCCTTTGCGGGGTGAATGCGGGGTGTGCCTGAATTAGAAGTGCTTGAACGTGCTCACAGATACCGATATGAACCAACCAGCAAGCCGACGCATATAAATACCATCCACGGCAGTTACTATTCATGTCGTGCGACCTAGCTGTTACCATCCGAACACAGCCATGACTACGACAGAGACGTACATGACGCTCACGTCGAGTACGCTCGCAGCGACCACATCGCTGGCAGAGGCGCCCCTAACCACAGGCGACAAGCACGTTCACGTCACGCCTGCGGATCCACTCTTCGGGTGGTACATCGCCGTCATCATTGGGCTGGTCTTGCTCGGGGGAGTGTTCTCAGGCTTGACGCTCGGCTTGATGGGCCTGGACTCGGTGAGTGCCAGCATGACGGCGAGGTCAACTGGCAAGCAGGTGCTAACGTCAGGTCAACCTGCAGGTGTTGTCGCTCGCGGGCACGCCGTCGGAGCGGAAACAGGCGCCAAAGGTGTTGAAGCTCATCCAGGCGGGGAGGCATACGATGCTGGTCATGTTACTGCTTTGTGCGTGACGGGCAGCGTACAGCGATCCGCAGCTGACTGGGAAGGCAACACCCTGGTCAACACTTCTCTGCCTGTCTTCTTGGACCAAATTGTACGGCTGCTTCAACAAGGCGGAAGTCGCTGACCCTCAGGTAGGGGGCGGATGGATCGCAGTCCTAGCCAGTACTTTCCTTGAGGTGAGCTATGGTCGACTCGCTGAGTCAACGAGAATACGAAGCTGACGGTAGCTCGTCTTTGGCGGTGAGGCATTCAGGGCCGAGGAGGAGCATTGCGCTGATCACACTAAATTCGTTGTCACCTGCAGAGTAAGTCGGCGCGCGACCTTGCTGAAGCCTAGAGAGCCTCTGCTGACGGCAGGATATTGCCGCAATGTGGGTGACAGACGCCCACGCCGGCGATGCTGATGCCAAGCAATATGTAACAGATACGGCTTAGCCATCGGAGCCACATTCGCTCCGCTCGTTCGCGCCTTGATATACATCACATACCCGATCTCACGTCCGGTCGGCCTGGTGAGTTTCCTGGGAGTTGGCTCTCCGTTGGCTGATGGCAGCTCCTCGATAGCCTGCTCGGATCACACGATGATGGCGTGACCTATCGCAAAGCTGAGCTCAAGACATTCGTTTCGCTAGGCGTGGAGGACGAGCTGGCCGAGGATGAAGTTGCCATCCTCGGCAGTGTGCTGGAATTTGCGGAGAAGGTCGTCGAAGATATCATGGTGAATGGAATGGGGATCTGACCAGCGGGGTCACAAGCTAAAAGCAGACACCCCAGGAGGATGTCTTTGCCCTCTCCGCAGAGACCATCATGGTGAGTAACATTCACATACGCTGCGAAGGAAAGAGGTCTGACCAGCTGGACGATGAGCTAGTCGCCGAGATTCTGCGCAAGGGATACAGCCGCATACCGGTGTACGAGCCGAGTTCTCCGGGTGCTTTCATGTAAGTATCTGTCTGGTTGTCGTGGGGCCATGCTGACGAAAGTGGCTGCCTGACGTGAGACATGGCGTTTGCGCATGACCTCTCTCACTGATGATGAAGGATCCGAGCTCTCGTCGGCTACGATACCTCAGACCTGAAGCCTGCTTCAGCGCTCGTTGCTCAAGCATTACCGCAATGTCCACCTGACCTGCCACTTCTCGAGGCGATGGCCTAGTGCGTCACTGGCACGAGCGATCGCTCATATCAGCTTCCAGACCGGCCGGAGCCATATACTTCTCGTCACCACGTCTCCAGGGAAAGATGAGGGTGCTGTTGGCGTGGTCACACTTGAGGATGTTGTCGAGGTGTGTTTCGCGCGATCATCAATAGGGTCAACAGCTCACGCGTCAGGAGTTGATAGGGAAGGAGATCATCGTAGGCCGTGTTCGGCAATGCGAAGCTTCACTGACTCCAGGACGAGACCGACCAATTCGTCGATATACATAGGTGAGCCGCTCTGCGTCCACCCACGCGCCAAGCCCGAGCTGATATGCAGCCGCGTCCCGGTTGTCCGCCCTAAGCATCGCGATCAGTATGTACTCCGCTTGCGTATCATACAGGACCCGCTGATGAGGCAGAACGGGAAGCTTGAAGCGTATTTTCGAGGGCCGCCTGGCCCGACGTCGCGCAGTGCTCGATCAGATGGTGAAGACGGGCTCATTGATAGATCATCCCATAAGCGAAGCCGTGTAGCCCATATTTCTTCTTGGCCGTGCCTCATGCATATGACACCTGTATCTGATCTGATGGACGACAGTGGGTTCACACTGGCAGTGAACGAGATTGGATTCGGCCGATCACGTTGCCGCGGGCCGGTGCCGACGGGCTAACGAGAGCGCCCGTTTTTGTTGACCCGCAGGAAGAAAGGGCAAGACGGTCATCGTTCGACGTGTCGCTTACAAGACAAGCCTCAATCGATACTTGACATCGTCGCGTCACATTTCGACCACGGCTCATCTCGATAGTCGCTACTTGGAGAGACTCGGCAGATCGCCTACGAACAGTCCTCAAGGAGACCAGCACGTACTCGTACCCGCATCGACGGCCGCACGGAGGAAAGGCACAGACAGATCGCGGCGGCTTTTTGTGTTTTGGATTTTGGCCCAAACGTCGTCTGGCCCACGTCGATTCATCGTCTCATCGGCCCACTAACCCGATTCTCCACGATCACTCCACGACCCTTCGCTGCTTCACCAAGGTAGCGGTCACATCGCCGTCTCAACCATAGTCTGCATCTTTGAAGCATAGCATCCGTTCGCTCGAGCAGGCGACGCACCCATCATGGCGCCTGTCGATCTTACGATAATCGGTTTGACGTTGCTGCTGCCGCTGCTGTGGTTCTTCCGGGAGTCGCTGCCCTTCATCGGTGGCAAGCCTCGAGCGAAGGTGGCAGCCCCGACGACGACGAAGCGGAAAGAGGATGAGGGCGACCCCAGGGATTTCGTGGGCAAGATGCAGCGCGGCGTGAGTGCAGAAATGTGACCCAGATCCTCCCCTCGGATCATCGCCTCCCGATGGTTGCCGCCTGATCCGCAAACTTCGGCCAAGGGCAATCGGAGCGACGCTGACCAACAGGGAAAGCGCTCAGTCATGTTCTACGGGTCCCAGACGGGCACGGCGGAGGAGTATGCGATCCGGCTGGCAAAGGAGGCAAAGTCCAAGTACGGCTTGTCGTCCATCGTGTGCGACCCAGAGGAGTACGACTTTGCCAACCTCGACCAGGTCCCGTCCACGTCTGCGGTGTTCTTTGTGGTGGCTACGTACGGCGAGGGAGAGCCTACGGACAACGCGCAGCCGCTCATGGACTTCTTGATGGACCCTTCCGTTGAATTTACAAACGGCTCGACTTTGGAGAACCTCAACTACGTGGTATTCGGACTCGGCAACAAGACGTACACGTACTACAACGAGATTGCGCGTAAGATTGACAAGCGTCTGGCGGAGCTCGGCGCGAAGCGGATCGGCGAGCGGGGCGAGGGCGATGACGACAAGTCGATGGAGGAGGACTACTTGGCGTGGAAAGACCCCATGTGGGAGTCATTCGAAAAAGCTTTGGGCGTGGAAGAGGGCGGAGCGGGCGACGTAGCCGACTTTGTCGTCACGGAGCTGAACGAGCACGCGCCGGACAAGGTCTACCATGGCGAGCTGTCACCGCGAGCGCTGCTCGCTTCGGCAAGCGGCAACAACACCCCGGTCGGATCGTACGATGCGAAGAACCCGTACCCAGCGCCGATCCTTGCCAGCAAGGAGCTCTTTGCCGTCGGTGGAGACCGGAACTGCGTTCACATTGAATTCGACATCACCGGCTCGGGCGTAAACTACCAGCACGGCGACCACGTTGGTGTGTGGCCTTCAAACCCCGATGTCGAGGTGGACCGGATGCTGGCTGTGCTTGGTCTCACTGGCGAGAGGCGACACGCGGTCGTCGCCATCGAGTCCCTCGATCCAGCCCTCGCCAAGGTCCCCTTCCCGGCACCGGCAACGTACGAAGCGATTTTCCGGCACTACCTCGACATCTCGGCGACTGCTTCTCGGCAGACCATCGCTTTCTTGGCCCGGTACGCGCCCAACGACAAGGCCAAGGAAAAGCTGACTCGATGGGGAACCAACAAGGAGGCGTACCTTGCAGAGATTGACGGACCCGCACTCAAGCTTGCCGAGGTGTTGCAAGCTTCGATGGGCGAGTCGCTCGATCAGCCTTTCAATTCGACCGTCTGGGCCATACCCTTCGACCGCATCGTATCGACTGTACCTCGCCTCCAACCCCGGTACTATTCCATCTCGTCCTCGTCCAAGCTTCACCCGTCCGCCATCCACGTCACGGCTGTCGTCCTGAAATACCAATCGGCCCCCTCCCCCGCACACAAGCACGAGCCGCGATGGGTATTTGGACTGAGCACGAACTTCATTCTCAACGTCAAGAACGCCGCTTCGGGCGCGAACACTCCGGTCGACACCGATGGGCAGCCGGCTGCTGTGACCATGGCAAAGGTGCCGAGCTACAAGCTTGCCGGGCCGCGGGGACACCATGCGCGGTCAAACATCTACCGCGTGCCGATTCACGTGCGGCGGTCTACGTTCAGGCTGCCCACTTCGCCAAAGGTCCCCGTTATCATGATCGGTCCGGGAACAGTGAGTCCTGACCGAGTCCGCTTGCTACCAGTCTGACGCTGTAGGGCGTCGCGCCGTTCAGAGGCTTCATTCAAGAACGGGTCGCCCTCGCACGACGAGCTATCGAAAAGTCTGGGCCGGATGCGCTGAACGATTGGGCTCCGATCTACCTCTTCTACGGATGCCGGAAGAGCGACGAGGACTTCCTGTACAAGGATGAATGGCCGGAATACGCCGCCGAACTCAAGGGTAAACTCAACATGCATGTGGCGTTCTCCCGAGAGGACCGCAAGCCCGATGGCAGTGAGTGGGCAAGGGTTTAAGCCGTAAATGTGGCTAATGAGACAGGCAAGGTGTACGTCCAGGATCTGATCTGGGACAACCGGGCTGCGCTCGCGCCGCTTATACTGGAAAAGAGGGCGTATGTTTACATCTGCGGAGACGCCAAGAGCATGTCCAAGGCCGTCGAGGATCGTTTGGTGCACTTGTTGGCCGAGGCCAAGGGTGGCAAGCCGGAAGTAGAGGGCGCGAAAGAGCTCAAGCTCCTCAAGGATAGGAATGTGAGTGGTCGTGACTAGCTTGCGAAAACAAAATGTGTGCTGACGTATCAGCGCTTGATGACCGATGTCTGGAGCTAGATAGATGGGGATCCACACCAGTTAATATCACTGCATATGCATATGTCGAGTTCCTGTCACTACCGTTACGAGGAAGTGGCCTGCTCATGCCTGTCGCGTATATTCTGCAGAACGATTTTCTTATTATTTCTCCCACCCAAGGAATGGAGCTGGCTGGGCGGCGGGTGAATTGATCCCGTCGACTGCAAGGGTCGGTTGGCTCGGGCGAGTGTTGACTGTCCGTCCATTGGGACACGGTCGACGACGAGGAGCATAGCAGGATAGCAGGATACATCTGGCAGACAATACACTTTGCTGCCAATCCCAGTCAATCACTCTCACTCTCACCACCACCGACAAATCCGCCTTTGATACCCAGTTCCAGCAAATCCAGCGGCCTTCTCCCCCTTACAGCTCGGACCGCACTTTGCATAGAATCCAGTTCCGCCCCCTTCCCACCCCTTTGCCGCCGCCATGAACGCGGCTCAACTCCTCGAGAATTCGCTCCAAGCCGGTGAGTCGCTCTCAGCCTGGAATCCTTCCCGGGACACCTAAGCTGACCATACCAGACGCCAATGTCCGTGAAGCTGCGACCAAGCAGCTCGAGCAAGCCGCGCAAAGCGACTTTGTACGTCCGATGTCGAGCTCCAACGGCGTCAAGCTGACCATCTAGCACGGATATCTCCACACCCTCGCCGCCGAGCTCGCCAACGAGTCGTCAGCACCACATATCCGTCGCGCGGCGGGTCTGGCCTTCAAGAACGCCCTCGCTGCAAGGGCGAGTCCGACGCCGGACGGCTCGAACCCGTGCTGACAGGCAGGACACGGCCAACCAGGGCAGCTTGACGGACCGATACCTTTCCCTCCCCGAGTCCGCTACGCAACCGCTGAAGCAATCCCTCCTTTCCACCCTCGGCTCGCCCCAGCACGCCGCCGGATCTGTCGCCGCCCAATGTATCTCCGCCGTCGCTGCGATCGAGCTGCCAGTGGGCAGGTGGCCGGAACTGATCGGGACGTTGTTGGAGTTTGTGCAGAACCAGGACAACGTCGGACTGAGGATCAACACATTGCAAGCCGTCGGATACATCTGCGAGGTCATCGTGAGTGCTGGAGAGGCCCCGCGTGATGCAGGAGCGGGCAGAAGAAGAATGCCATTGGGCTGACGGCAGCGCCCGGATATCCTTGCGACCCGATCGAACGAGATCCTCACGGCGGTTGTGCAGGGTGCTCGAAAGGAGGAGCCCAGCATGGACGTCCAGTCAGCGGCTATCCACTCGCTGTACAACTCGCTCGAATTCATCCGGGACAACTTTGAGCGGGAGGTGAGCGGATTGAGCAACCATCGAGGCAACTGCACTAACGCCCAGGGAGAGCGCAATTACATCATGCAGGTCGTCTGCGAGGCGACGCAGAGCGCTTCCCCGGCGGTCCAGGTTGGCGCGTTCGAATGCCTCGTCCGAATCATGGGTCTCTACTACGACAAGATGGACTTTTACATGGAGCGAGCACTGTTCGGCCTGACGACGATGGGCATGAGACATACGGAGGAGCCGGTCGTTCTGCAGGCTATCGAGTTCTGGTCGACCGTGTGCGAGGAGGAGATTGAGATCAACCACGAGGCGCAGGAGGTCAGTTGCAATCGACAGGTACAAGTAGATCTACGCTGACGCCAGGCTGCTATGTACGGCGAGACACCCGCGATCGAGTCAAAGGGCTTCGCGAAGATGGCGCTTCCCGAAATCCTGCCCACTCTGCTCGGCCTGTTGTCGGATCAAAACGAGGACGATGACGAGGACGACTGGACCAAGTCCATGGCCGCCGCGTCGTGTTTGGAGCTGCTTGCGAGGAACGTTGGTGACGCCATTGTCCAACCCGTGGTCCCCTTCGTCGAGCAAGGTATCAGCCAGGCCGATTGGCAACACCGAGAAGCCGCTGTCATGGCCTTTGGATCTATCATCGACGGACCGGAGCCCTCCACCCTTGCTCCCCTCGTCACGCAAGCTTTCGGCGCCCTTATCAGCATGATGACGTCGGACCCCAGCCCGCAGGTCCGAGACACCGTTGCTTGGACCCTTGGACGAATCTGCGAGATCATGCTCGAAACGATCGATCCCAGCATCCACATTGAAAACCTCGTCGGCGCCCTCCTCAGCGGCTTGAACACGACGCCACGCATTGCTACATCGTGTTGCCACGCCCTCACCCAGCTCGTCAACCAGATCAACATGCCCCACGCCGGAGATGTCATCCCTACCTCGCCGCTCTCATCGCTGTACCCGTCTGTCTTCCAGGCGCTCATGCCGCTGTCGGAGAAGGGCACCAACGAGTCGAGCTCGCGAACCGCCGCGTACAACACCATCAGCGCTTTCATCGCCAGCTCTGCGCAGGACACGCTTGGGCTCATCCAAGAGGTCTTCCTCGCCATGCTTGCTCGACAGGAGGCGCTCATTGGCATGCAGTCGCAACTGGTCGGATCGGACGACCGACAAAACTGGAACGACATGCAGGTCAACATTTGCGTCGTCATCCAAAGCGTCATTCTCAAGTCGCCCGAGATGGTAACCGCCCATTCGGACCGAATCATGACCAACGTGCTGCAGATCATCTCGTCATCTGGTAAGCAGTCTGGCGTGCTCGAGGACGCATTCGCGACCGTCGGCACGCTCGCTCGGGAGAGCAAGAGCGGCTTCGACAAGTACCTCGAGGCCTTCAACCCGTTCCTGCTCCAGGCGCTCAACTCGTACGAGGACTGGCAGGTCTGCCAGGCTGCTGTCTACGTCGTCAGCGACATCGCCTCGGCCGTTGGCCCGCAGTGGACCGGCCAAGCCGAGCAGATTATGGTTTGCTTGATCGAGATTCTTCGATCGCCCGTCATCCACCGATCGGTCAAGCCCAACGCGATCACCGCTATCGGCGACTTGGCTCTCGCGATTGGCCCCGCCTTCGTGCCGTACTTGCAGGGCACCATGGACATCCTCTCGCAGGCTGGATCGACGACCGCTCCGGCTGCTGACATCGCGATGCTCGACTTTGTTTGGCAGATGCGCGAGGCGATCGTCGACACCTTTACCAGTATTCTGTCCGGTATCAAGGATCAGCAGCGTGAGTGCAGCGGGAGATGTCCATCGTCTAACGGAGCTGACTATCCAGCGCAGGCATTCAAGCCATACGTCAGCGGCATCGTCGGCTTCCTTCGAAACTGCTGGGTCGACGAGGAGAAGACCGACGCATTCTGTGCCTCGCTCATTAACCTGCTCGGCGACTTTGGCGACACGTACCGCCGAGATGTGCGGGACGAGCTCATGCAGGAGTGGGTGCAGGACGCAGTCGCGTACGGTCGATCGGGCAAGGGCTCGCGGTCTGCCAAGGACGGAGCGGCCTACTTGCAAAGTGTGAGTGGAGCGTGCGCTATAACTTGCGCCTCACGCTAATCGCCAGGCCATCAAGGAACTCAGCAAGTAGGGCTGGGCTCGAACATCGTCGCTATCTCACGACGCCTCGGCACGCTCCCCCATGTCTCCCAACCCATCATCGCATAACGGACTCAGCCTCAGACTCGATACTCTCGGATTCATTCTTCTCGACCCGCCTCGGATTCAAATGACACGATCACGACATCACGGCCGCGCTCTGCCATCACGGGATGGTAAACATACATATACTGTACACACGTCGCCGCCATATTTTCTCAGCATATTCGCATAGTCATGACCCTCTCTCTCCGGCTCGTAACGCTAGATGTCATTTCCCCATCGCTCAACGCACCTCTACCCCATCGCAACATTGTTCCCCTGCATTAGGATACGCTTCTCGCCCTCGATCGTTGTTCTGGCTACTGTATGGCGGAGGAATGTGACGGAGGGAAGGTAGAACGAAGAACGTAGTGCTCTTGGTGGAGCAACCATAAATAGTAGACACATAGGCCGGCTTGTTGGCCGGACCTCTGAACGATGGATTGGTTTTGGGACCAGGGAGAGCGGCAGTGTAGAGATAGTGAACAAGGTGGAGGTGATGACGAGATGAATGCGATGCCAGCGTTTGACCTGGCGGAACTGTGGGAGGTTGCGCATGTAGAGGGGTCGTGACTTGACGAGCTGCGGCCGACAGCTGGAGGCTGCAGGATCGACATCGAGCCCTCCTTTCTGCCAGCGCCTGCTCGGCCTCACGGCGTTCCTTGATGTCGCGAGGCGACGTGCAATCAGTGTCGTCATGCGAAGGAAGCCTCATGTCTGCGCGGCGGGACAGCTCGGGAGTGACAAGTGCGCAACTGTTGTACAAATGTTGCGCTTTGACGGGGAACTCGGTAAGCACCCACGCTGAACTGCGACAGAAGTCTGACACACCTCTGCCCTCCTTCGCCGAATTTCGAACACGATACTCCGACCTTCGTCTCTGATACTCGAAGCGCCGGGTACGGAACTCGGACACGACGATATGCCCCCTCGCAGAGCCCAAGCGGCGACTTCACCCACACCGACGGAGCGCTCGATAGCGCCGTCCGATTCGGCCTCGAACCCGCCCGCGCAGAGGCTCGCATCAGCCACACCGGCCAAGCCAAGGACGTACAAGCGCTCCGCTGCCCGACCGGCGGCCACAGAAGTCAAGCACGACTATGACGACACCAAGCCGGACGTCGGAGACGGAGCTTCGCCGACGAAGAGGGTGAAGACGGAGAAGAACGGGACGGGCGCGGGCGGGAACAAGGCGCGCGTGGCGGGCGATGCGAAGAGGGTCATCGCGGAGGAGATCATCTCGCGGGGTGTTGCTGCTCTGGATGTGGCCTCCCTCGCCGCCAAGGTGAGTGGGGCATGAACACGAGACGGCGGCGGGAGATGACGAGCAGACGGGCCTTTCGACACAGCAGATCAGGTCTCAGATCGCCGACAACAGGACCAACCTCCGACGACAGCTGATGCAGCATGCGAAGACCCTGCAGTGAGGTTGGAGCGGAACTTCGGCACCTTTCAGAAAGGGCAAGGCTGGGAGCAGGAGACAGGATACACCTATGCAGGCGGAGCGCTGTCGATTTTGGCAGCCTGCGCGCCGGTTGAATTAACGTTAACGAGCCGCGTGATAGAGCTGCATGATGCACATGATTCTCATTGCTCGTCGTCCGACTCGTCCTTGCCCTTGTCCCCTCGACCCGATGCGATCATGCCCGTGTTCTTCGGTTGTCCCCGTCGTCTGCTGTCAGCGAAGACCGAAGCCAAAGCCGCTCAACAACACTCACCGCTTCACGTCCCAGTTGTGCACCCGGGCAAAGTTGACCTCCATGACCGTCACCTGCTCCCTCAGCCACTCGAGATCCTCGATCGTCTCCTCCAGCGTCTTTTGTGCGCCCGCCAGCTTTGTCTCCAGCAGGTCTATCGCCTCCTGCAGCGGATACAGCAGCATCGTGTTGGCCTTCGATCAGTGGACCAGTTCATGGTCTCGTGGCCTTGGGAACTCACGCCGAGCCACAGGCCCACCTCGCCCGTCTCTTCCACTTCCGCCTCAGCATACAGCGTATCGTTCAGCTCGAACAGCGTCTTCATCGGTCCGTCCTCCTTGCCCTCGCCCTCGTCCTCATCGTCCAGGTCGTCCAAGTCTGCTTCATCCTCGTCCTTCTCCTCGGGCACTTCCTCGCCCAGCGCCTTCTTCCGTCGCAGCTGAAGGTACTTGACCACAGACAGCGTCTGCTGAATATCCGGGATCTTTGTCGACAGGGCTTTGCGGCGTTGTTGCAATGAGAGCTCCATATATCGGTATTTCCTGCCCCTCAGCCAAGCTCTTCGGTCACTGCACGCGAGGTGCAAACCCACGCCGAGGTCTCCTGGAACGTCTTGATCACCGAGTCGATCTCCGCGTTGGGCCCTCCGACATACTCGTCCACGTCAGCCTGAACGTCAGCATCGTGAATAGCTGCGCGGTGCTAGCTTCTGGAGTCTAGCCATCATATGAGCTCGGACACTCACGACGAAGGGCGCTCGGGGAATACCGCGCGGGTTGACCTCCATTTGCGGTTTCGATGATCCAGCTACAGTCGTCGACGCCATGATGTTCCCGGAATGTGGTTATGGCTCAAGGAATCAAGCGTGAGTCGAATACTGATCAAAGGCAGTCACTCTGTAGACGGTCATGGACATTTCGAGCGTTGTCAAGTCGTCGTCGATTGACGCGGATCACGGACGCGTGGCGGTGTGGCACCTCGTCAAATCTCGGCTCATCCACAGATGCTACTTTCTAGCGTCTCAGCCGGAAATACCCTCACGGCAGGGTGGACAGAGGCCAAAATGCACGAGCTCATGCACACGATGTAGGCGTGGTACTTCAACGTTTTGACCGAGTTCTGCCGTGCGGAGAAATGATGGAGTCTTTTAGAATAGCATCTTTTACGTCATTCCTCCTACAATGAGCTACAGAACAGAGTACACAGCCGAGAACAAAGCTAGCAGGCCCGCAAGAGGTAGCGAGATACCGATAGGGTCCGCTCTGAGCATGAGCTGTGTTCGCGTAGGACAGTTTACCACTCACCCTCCCGTGGCTGAGGCGCTCGCGGCTGAGCTTGCGCCGCTAGCACCAGCACTGGCAGTGCCGCTCGCCCCGGAGGCACCGCCTCCTGATGCAGCCGTTCCGTTGCTACCTGCCCCACCACCGGGAGTGGCTGTGCCATTCCCGCCAGCACCACCCGCTGCTCCCCCGGGCGTGGTGCTGCTATGTTAGCTGAGTATGGTCGGTCCGTCGATCATAGACTCACCCGTTCGCTCCGCCGCCTCCCTGAGCAGCGGCCTGGAAAGCCGCAAAGGTCCTATCACCCGTGTCGGGCGCATTGATGCTGGACATAAGCCTACACTTGGTACTTCCAGCTGGGCACACTCACGCCATGACCATCCCAGCCTGACAGTGCCCAGTCTGCGCGCAGAATACCCAGATGGGCTCCGTCGAGTTGATCATGATTGCGAACTGGGCATCAGCATGGCGCGAGTCGAGGTTGGCTGGGCTCACAGTGTTAGCCGCGGCATCTGAGACTGGGCGGAATCCCGACCTGAACCCAGATGGGGCGCATGGGTCGGCAAAGGTGGACTGCGTGACGGTGTGGTTGCCTCCGGCAAAGACGAAGCTTGGCGTCAGCGCAGGATGGCAATGTCGACTGGGCGGCCGGACGAGGTACAGTAGCGAGCCCTCACTTGACAATGTCGCCCATCGCTGCTTTGATGTTGTTCGGCTCATACGTCTGCAAGTGAGTGCCCGTGCTCGTGCCACACGTCTAAACTCACCCTGGCGCCATTGGCGCCGACGGTGACTGTCTGTGTCACGGCTTGGACGCTGGACAGCGCAGTCAGGATAAGCAGAGAGATGACTTGGGAAAACATTTTCGGCCGTGGCTTGGCTTGATTTGAGGTGTGCTGGGTGCGTCGAGAAGGGCGGTGGAACACGAGCGGAAATGGCGCGATGGGGTGCAGAATGGGCTCATCAACCCATTATTTATGTATAATCCGACGAAATGCCTCAATGCCCCTTAGTCTGAGTAGCTGCGCCTCAATGTCCGGGATATGGGGTCTCCCAAGGACGGTATCCGGGTGCCGGTGACTCGGCGATCGCGCACATCGAGACCCGCCACGGCGTTTCAAATGTTGCCAGGAACCGGGTGGGTTGTCGCCGCCGACGGTCGTTCCCATCCAGGCTGTTTCGCCCAGACTAGACGAAGGGGAGCGACATTAGCGCCGGGCAGGTCGTCAAGTATCGGGAGAAAGCGCCTCGACCAGACAACAGCGAGAAGATGAGTTGTCGAGTACGCGCGTTAGCGCGGGGTGGCAGTTGCAATAGAGCGGTGATGCGATCGTCTCGTCTCCGCCAACGCTTCAACGCATAACTGCGCCTCTCACGGAGAAGCTGTTTCATGTCACGCGGACACGAACTTCAACCACATCGCGGAGGCCGTGGCGAAAGTGCCACAGCATTGCACGGCGGAGCAAATGGCGAACCGTAGCATTATCTGAATCAGTAACGAGGCACTATCTACCTACGCACAATGTCCACCAAGTCGGAAAGGGTCTACGGACGCTAAGCTAAAGAACAAACAATCACCGCCCTCTCAGCCCACCCTCAGTCCAACACCGCGCTAGCGAGACCGCCTACACATTCGTCACCTTCAGACCCCTCTCCTCTCCCCGCCCATTCTGCGCTAGACTGCCGTCACTCCCTGACCGACCGTGTCTCGTGGCTACCTGCGTCGGCGTGTCGTTGTAGTCATACGCCGCATCGTCGTCGGTGTAGTTGTACTGCGTCGCATCCTTCGGGTCAAAGTAGTATCCACCGGCGGCGTGAGCGCCGTGGTGATGATCGCCAGACATCGCGTTGTAGTCCTGCGCATGCGATCGGTCCTGCATCTCCTCGTATCCGTCATGAGGTTGAGGAGGATACGAGTGAGCGTAGTTGGCCTGCGCTGACGAGGCCCCAAAGCCGGCCATACCGGCCGCAGTGGCCGTAGAGGATCGGTCTCCAGCTGGCGGGAGGTTGGCAGCGTAGTGGTCGTAGCCCCCTGCTGGATCCTCGTAGTCACTGTACTGGCCCATAGACGGTTGAGGCTGGGCGTGTATATCGGTCGAAGCGTAGTATCCACCATTGTACGACGTAGCCGGGTTGTTCTTCTCATCCTCGTCGTCGTCAAAGCCGCTTCGGTGGTGGTGAGCGGCTCCAGCCGCAGCAGCAGCCGCGGCGGCCACGTCCCGGTCGAGTCGTTGACGTCTTCGACGCCTCAGCATGAAGAAGATGAAAGCGAGCACACCAGCAGTGACGGCCAGACCGACGACGACGAAAACGCCCGCGACTGCTCCCGTGTTGTCGAAGAAGCCGCTGGTGCCTCCATTCTTCGAGCCAGAGTCGTTGAGACTGCCCGTGGGATTGTGCACAACCTGAGTGACCGTGTACACGCGCCCGGAGCCGTCGGTCGAGACACTCGTCTGCGTGACAAGGGGCGGTCGAGTGGTCAGCACACGTCCTTGGCCGTCCGTCGTGGTGACGTCAATAGCGGACGTAGCGATCGTCTCCGAAGCCGAGGACTGCTGAGCCGGCGCAGACGTAGCCGAAGCGGAGGCAGGAGCCGTAGTCTGAGCAGCAGATGATGCCGCACCGGAAGATTGGGCTTCGGATGATGGTGCAGCGCTCTGCGAGGTCGTCGGCTGCGCGCTTGAACTAGGAGGCGGAGTCGTCGGTTCCGCGCTGGAGGAAGGAGGCGGCGCCGATGATTCGGGAGGGGCCGACGACTGAGCTGAGGGAGAAGTGGTCGGCTGGGTTGTCGGCTGCGCGGAGGATTGAGAGGGAGGAGGGGTAGTCGGCTCAGCAGACGGTGTCACGGAGGGTTCGACCGAAGGGGAAGGTGTCGGGGTCGGCGAAGTGGTGGGTTCTGGGGCGGCTGTTGTGCCAGCGTCGGTAGTGGCATCGGTCGGAGGGGCCGCGGACGACATGGCGATTGCGATGTATGCACAGGAGAGATGGGTAAATTTTGGTGATGAGAGCGCGTTGATCAAGCGAAAAGAATGTGGTCAGCGATGATCAAGGCCGGCTTGTTGATCGCAGTGGTCCCGAAAGCGGTGAACAAAGAGGTATGTCGGGATATGGAGATGATGGCAAAGATGTGAAACACGATAGGGGATGAAGGATGATGAAAGGGAGGCGATGACTTTTGGATGGCCGAACGAGGATGCGGTGATGGGAGAATGAGTGAGAGCGCTGTTGACACGCGAAAGGTTCAAAGGCTCTATGGATGGGATAGGCACATCCCAGGTGCAAAGGGCGGGCGGGGTACAGGGTAATTCGACAGAAGGGCAAAGACGTCTTTGTGCCAAGGGAAACGCGTAGGACAGCAGGGTTTTCGCGCGATTTAAACTATATCGCGGGGGCCAAGGAACATCATTTCGCTACTCACAACTGCTCATGTTGTACTGTCCTTTCTACGGTCAACAGTGGTGATGATTGTGCGTGGGTTTGAGGCGATAGCCAATGCACCGGAGGGCGGTAGAGTGCTGTCGGCTCGGGCTTCCGGCCAGCGCAAAGGACGGGTTGTTGTTGTTGGCGTGTGGCCCTTATGTCCGTGTTTTTGCCAAGTATCTTCGCTGTCAAAAGGCGTGGCTACGAGAATAAAACGCTGTACTGAAAATGAGAGAAGGTGAGCGCAAGGGCGCGCAAGAAAGAATGACAACGGAAAATGAAGAAGAGAAATGAAGAGTAGACCCGGACTGAAGAGGGGAAGCGGGGAAGAAGGGCGGAGGATGATGGGGACGAAAGCCTAGCAGAGTAGCTTTGGTCTATGCTCTCCCGCATTGGCAGAATGTTTGATCAGGCTATTGTCCGACCCCTCCCAACCCCGCTCTCCCCGCGCGCCCTGGCCGAGCCCGTGCCGCTGAAACACCACGCACTCTTTTCGTGCCTGTCCCCGCCAAATTCTAGGCACGCCACATCGATGCAGTCCTTCAAAATCTCCCATCCTAGGCTCGGCGTTTACGCCACGTGGAAGTCGTCGACGATAGGACCAGCAACGTCATCGCTCCGGCAGTGCTCGTCGGCCGCCGCCGCGTCGGATTGTCACCGCCCGTCATCCATAAATTCGCCTTCCTACGGTATCGCGTCTCTCATCTCTGCCTTGCATCATGTCTAGACCTGTCTCCTCGGGACCCGTTCCGCCCGCCGCACAGTCGGTCGCTGATACCGCTGAGAAAGAGGTGCAGGAGCTCGTCAGAGACGACGGTAAGCGGCACAGACAGCATGCCAGTGCCGGATCTGACAGATAGCCGACTCTACCGACAGCAACTTGCGATACGGTCAGTAGCCCAAGTCCACCGACGGTGCGCGGTCTGATCAACAGCGGCCTATCTGCGACGTGTGCGTGACATTGTCCGAGCCGGATCCCGTTACACCGCCTACAGTACGCCCAGCACGCCAATTAGTTTGAGCTCGTCTGACCGCTAGCGAGCGATGTGGGAGAAGCATTCAGGCCAGTCGTTCCGCCTTGGGTCGGTGAGTGATAAGATTCCTCCAAACAGCCCAGAAGCTTACCGTAGTGACCGCTGCGTACGGTGTCTCGTGGGCATACCTGCTCGGTGATGTCAGCTTTACGACGTACAAATCCTCTCAACAAGGCCCGACACCGTTCGAGGCGGCACACATGACGGAACCCACGCGTCTCGGACTGGTAACTGTCAAGCGAGCAGTCTTCCAGGGAGTGGCCAGTATGGCCCTCCCGGCGTTCACCATTCACACCGCTGTCAAGCAAGCAGGCAGGCGGTTCGCAACGGCCAAGAACCCGGCGGTGAAGCGATGGGGACCGACGTTGGTGGGAATCGGTATCGTGCCTTTCTTGCCGTACCTGTTCGATGAGCCGGTGAGTGGAGGTTTGCGGCTGGTGCCCGGACGTCTGATGGCGGGTGAGACTGATTATCAGGTCGAACATGTGGTGGACTACACATTCGACAAGCTCGAGGAGAGCTTCTTCAGGAAGCAAGGCGTCACGATACCGCGCGACCCCAAGAAGGAGTTGTAGATGGCAGATGAAGGAAGCATATATCCGATGTTGATCGCCCTAGAAGGGGTTGATGTGTTACGAGCAGGGACTGTAGATGCCACTTGGTCCGCGAGGACGCTCGCTCGCCATCTGGGCTGTGCGGCCATATGCATCGTCTATTGAATCGTGTCACCTTTCTTGTCCTTCGGCCTGCTGTTTGAAAGGATGTGCAGAGCGTCGAGATGCGAGGACGGCGGTTGGGTCGATGATGACGTCGGAATGATGTGTGCACAGCATGGATGTTGGCTATGCCTGTTTACGGAACCGATAACACGAGCGAAAGATAAGTTCACAACAGAGGACGGAAATACACGAAACAGGGCTGTGCCGTATATACGCGAGTCGTTTCTGATCAGTCACTGCGACACATCCATTCACATCAGCGCCCTTTGCAGTACTCACCGACGCCGATCGCCAAGGCAGAGGGCGAACATGAATTCGAACCAGGACACAGAGATGTCTACGGACTGGCTGAATGACTGGGACCAGAACGGAGAATCGTCTCGGCCGCAGAAACGTAAGCGCCGGCGGTTGGCCGAACATGGTAAAGATGCTGATAGCCAGCATTGAAGCGGTATGCCGGCACTTGGAGCTCCCAATGAACCCGCACTGATACTTTAGAGGTGATGCGTGTCTTGCATGTAGGAAGCGAAGGATCGTAAGTTGTTATGTGTCACACAAGACATGGGCATCACTGATGGCAGCGCTGCACAGCCGAGAAGCCTGCATGTGCAACCTGTGTCCGATTGCACAAGCACTGCGTGTATGAGACGGTTCAGCGACCAAGCAGGATTGCCAAGCTCAAAGATAGGATCGGTGCGCTCTTCTCGCGTGCGGAGACCTCGTTGCAGTAGCTCACCGCAGCGGAGCTCGAGAACCAAGTTGCGGGATCGTCGGACCGGCGCAGGGCATCGGCATCTACGAGCGAAGATGATGTCACGCCGCCATTACAACCGTTCCACAGCACAAGCTTCGACTTCAGTATGCCTCACGCGGATGTACCGACAGCGCCCATGACGGCGGCATTTGGCCAGACGCCAGCGGGTCCGAGCATGCCGACGGGTGATGGGCAAGGGACGGTGTCGCTCGCGGATCTGTACCAGTTCATGAACGGTCATGCTGGACCCATTCCCTCGTTACCCCCTCCCGACGTCATGCCGACCTTCTCTGGCGAAGGGTCTGTCGGTATGAATGGCCTAAGCGATTTCAAGGACTACACGCTACCCGGATCATCGACATATCCCGCTCCCTCGCCTTATGCCCAAAGCTCGAACCCGCGGCCGCTGCAGCAGCCCGACCCTGACTTCAACTTCGACTTTGGGCTGCTCGATCCAACGATGGTGGACCTGACAACCGACCTCGACTTGAGCGCCTCATTCACGGCGTTCGATGACGAAGCCGGTATGGCCAAGGACTCGTCTGTGCCCTCAACTGATCCATCACCGGACTCCAATGCGATGTCAGGCATCGCGATGACGCATGCAACCCGCCGAGGAGCTCGCCGGGAGCTCATTGCGAATGAGATTGCGCATGGATTGTTGGGTGACCATTTTGCAACGCATCCGGTGAGGACAGCTACATCGAATCACTCCAAGCCAGACGCGCCGGCCTCGACTGGCCACGAGACGCGGACAGATGAAGAATGGCAAGACGGGATCGAACAAGACATCAATTCGCGCGTACTAGGCATTCCAGCCATCGGACTTGGAAGTAGCGGACTGACTGGGGGTTGGTTTGATCCAGACGACGTGCCTCCAGGTGTGCGAGATCACCTGTACGTTTCTGATCTCATCAGGATAGCAATGAGCTCATGTCAGTCTCGATCTGTACTTTAGCGGAGGAGGTGTCCTGCGCCTTCTGTTGAACCTTCCCAGGTTCTACGCAAGACTCACGCTGCCCCCGACGAAACGGCCTCATCCCGCGCTGATGTACACGATGTACGTATGCGGCGCGCGAGGCTCCAGCCAAGCTGCACTCCGCTCGCTGGAGGGCAGGTTCTATGAGATCGCCCAGGCCAAGATCCATCAAGGCTTGCGAGAAGCGGACCGACTGCTGGACATCTTGCGAGCTTTGATCCTCATGACGGGCTACCTGTTCGCTCGGGAGTGGTACTCGCTCGCTTACAACACGGCTGGGTCAACGATCAGGTGAGAGAGCTGTGAATAGGTCAGTTCGCGCGCGACGCTGACGTACAGACTGGCCATCGCTTGTGGACTGCATCGGATTCCATCAAACGTCTTCACAGCGCCCAGGAGGTATCACCTGGCTGCGCACTTCACGTTGCGTACGGCCGGTCACGCTTTGGAGCCGCCCGAGGACGCCACCGAGCTGGGCGAACGGATCAACACGTTGTAAGCTTGTCGTCACCAGATCCCCATACGTCGCTGAGATGTAGCTGGTCGGTGTACGAGATTGACAGGTGTACTTTCATCGCATACCAATGGGACGCGCTGTTCCACCTGAAAGACATCATGACCCCGCTCCCGAGACCGCTCGAAGAGTACACCCTGGTGAGTTCACCGACAGATCCCATGTCAATGAAGGAATGCTCACACCACTTTAGGGCTTGGTGACCAAAGCCGACGATGTCCGCATCGGCAGTGTGCTGAATGAGCCTGCTCGCGCGCCATACCTCGGTCGCTTCACCGACTTTGTATCGTTGCGACTTCGAGCGCTGACTCTGCTCGCGGCGACGGTACAGCTCAGGCAGTGCGAACCCGAAGACAGACTTGATGGGACGTATCAATATGACGATTCCAGCCCGCCCTCGCCTGGTCGGTTTGGGTCCGGTCGAACAGCGGCCCAAGAGTCTAATCCTATCGCATTCGCGCGGACCAAGGCCGCCATCGATCGGTTCTGCCGGGAACTGCCGGAGACACACGCCTTACCGTGGAGCAACATGGATGAGGGCGAGGACACGATGTTGCCCACCAAGGGGAGGATATCGAAAGAGACCGCTGTCCTGGTTCGTACGCGCGTGGCCGGCAAGGACATAGCTGATAACCTAGTGGTTCGTCGTTGGCAACATCTACATTCATTTGTGGAATCAGCGTGTGCTGGCTTCGCCAAACGTCACGGCTGTGATGATTGCCAAACGGATGGTGTCGATCATGGCTGCGCATGCGAGCGACGCTGTATGTCCACCGGTTCCTGCGGCGCTCGTCCTGTTAGCTGATTGTGCAGGTGATGGGAGGTTACGCTGCTTTTATCCTGTGCATGTACGTCTTCCGATGATCAGATTGAACAGAGCCATCGCGTCCCAGTGCGCTCGCTGACGGCAGCTGGTTCGAGGTCAAACGGATCCTTGTGCGCGAGTTGAAACGGCTCGAAGTGCTCAAGCTGTCTGATGGTGCGTTCCGACGCATGCTTGGCTGGAGGGAAAGTAACATCAGCTGTTGTCGATATCAGCCGGCAAATGGACACGTTCGACGAGGCTTTCAAAGAGTGGATGACAAGCCAGAGCGCCGAGGCGCTCGACTCAATCGAGCGCGCCGCGGTCGAGGACAAGGTGTATCACCAACTCCGAGCCATGACGCCCGAGCAATGGCTGGCTGCCATGAACGATACGGACACCGAACCAGAGGCTACCACTAGAGAACAGTGGTTGCAGACTGTGGCGATCGTGGACGATGCGGGTACCACGTACGGGCGGTTCGACTAGAGGTCATCTCCGCTTGACGCCCATGCATATGCAATCGTGATATGGTCAGATGATCGACACAGCTACAGCAGTGTGCCCAAAGGTGTCGATGAGGGCTGCTCGCCGTCCCAAACTAGTCGCCCACCGAGATACGTCTTCTTCACCCAGCCCTGCAGCGTCCTGCCGATATATGGGGACACCTTGTTCTTGAACTTGAGGTCGTCCTGCCCGTCAGCGACTGCGATCGAGACGACGAGAATTGGCAACTCACCAGCGACACCGTTCGGGACTCGTTCGGATCAAAGACCACAAAGTCGGCGTCCAGACCAGCTTTCAAGCCGCCCTTGCGGTGATCGAGCCCGACCTGCCTCGCCTGTCGACTCCCCATCAACTCGACAATCTTGCCCAGGCCCAGCGTCTGGCCCATCTCGGTATACAGCAGCGACAAGCCTAGCCCAAGGCCCGAGACACCTCCCCAGGCTGACATGAAATCTCCGGCCTTCAGCTCGGGTACGCAGGGACTATGGTCCGAAACGACAAAGTCAATCAGGCCGTCCGCTACTGCCTGCATCAGCTTCCGCCGGTTGTCCTCTGTCCGGATAGGCGGACAGCACTTGTACTGCGTGGCATTGGGCTGAATCTCCTCGGACGAGAGAGTGAGGTAGTGGAAGCATGTTTCGATGGTGAGGTTGCGGACTCCGTCTGCCCGGGCCTGGCGGAGCAAAGGTATGGCGGACGAGGCGGAGAGGTGGACGATGTGAAATCGCAATGAGGGGTATTTTCTGGCGAGTCGCAGGATGAGAGACAATGCGTCGATCTCGAGCGATTCAGGCCGTGATTCGAGGAAGGTCGCATACTCTGACCCGGGATGGCTGTGCGTGTCGCTGGTAGAACCGAGCTCAGCGTGGAAAAGGATCAGCGCAGACGTGCCCTGAGTGTCAGTTGCGGCCGTCCAGGTTGGTCCTTTCATGAGCCCACCTCGAGGGCATCACACGCCTTGACGAGATCGCTCTCATCGACACACGGGAACTCCTGCGCGTCAGTGACACTCAGTCTCGATGGATGGCCCACCCACATCCACGCCAGACTCGATCAGGAAGCACTTGAAACCCTTGACCCCTTCGTCAACCAGCCCCTTGAGGTCGCCCGCGTTGCCTGGGATGATGCCGCCCCAGAAACCGACGTCCGAGTACACGCCACACTCCCTCGCCGACTGCCTCTTGATCTCGAGATGCTGTTTCGTCGTGGTGGGGGGGATCGAGTTGAGCGGCATGTCAATCAGAGTCGTCACGCCGCCGGAAATGGCGGCGAGCGTGCCCGTCGCAAAGCCCTCCCATTGAGTGCGACCCGGTTGGTTCAGGTGCACATGCGTACTGAAGCGTCAGTCGTGCCGCGTTCCGACTTTTCGCGTCGATGCTCACTCGATCAATCCCGGCAAGAGGATCTGCGCCGGATCCAGCTCTAACACCTCGCCAAAGTCCCCTTCCGGGCGATGCAGACCCGCCTTGACCGACAAAATCGTCCCGGCTTCAACGTCGATTTCAATCGTAGCCTCTTGCGGCTCGTACCTGTCCGGCAGGATAGCTTGCGACGCGAGGACATGCAACTTTGTAGACATGGTATGTGATCTCCGAGTTTAGCGGAGGTAAGCGAGTGTCGGGTGTACAAGACGGTGTACTTTTGGGTCGCGTCCAAAGATGGTAGCCTGAGATGTGGGGAGACGATATACACAAGATGAGGGATTGGGGAGCTGATGGAGGGGTGATCTGAGGGGGATGTGTACAGCAATGGTGAGGATGAAAGAACGCAAATGAGTCACCACGTTATCAGCCAGGTTCGCGTGTCGGGCCAGGCACAATTGGCTATCGGCTCACCAGCATAGCCAACACCCCATTATTACGGCGGTGATTGGCCGAAGGTCGGAGTCTTCCTCGTTGTTCTGATGAATGCATGCATAGCGAACGGTCGTGCTGTATTCCTCAGATGGAGTGTGGGAGCCGTGGAATGCATGGCTACGATAGCATTTCCGTGGAAAGTTGACGGGCGAAAGGCTCAGAGCTTCACGCTGCTCACTACCTTCCACTCGTCCGCTGTTCCCCTCGAGTCAACGACCACAATCTCTCCGATGACAACTTCGCCCGCCAGCTTGGTCTCTCCGAAGCCTCTGTTCGCCCTGTCCGCGATCTCTTGTCTCCGCTCCGAGTTCGCATACCCGTAGAACAAGCTCAGATGCGGGAAATACGCTTTCGAGCTCGGGCCCCATTTGCCCTCACACCCATGCCGGAGGGCCAGCAGACCCGCAGTGGGCTTGACCGGCGCGAGCACGCTCTGGTAGTACTTCTCTCCCTTCTGCGCCGCTCCGAGCTGGAGTGTCCAGTCCTGCAAGTCATGCTTGGCCTTGACGCCGTCGACAATCTGGGTGAGGTCGGCGGTGATGCTCTCGAGGGGTGTATCAATCGGGATCGGGTACCACAATGTGATGTGGGGTGCGAAGGACGGGGATTCTGCCTCGAGAGACGAGAGCTGCTGAATGAGCGAAGAGAGGGCGGTGTGGGCCGTTCCGGAGGGGACGAGCCATAGCGCGTAGTCTGAGGCTTGATCAGCGCGGAGGGATGATTTCTGATGCTTTGATGACTTACCGCCGAGGATCCTCTCGTCAGGCATTCTAACCAGGGGATGATGTCGCGCGCAGGAAGGTCACCCCGACGTGTTTCGCATGCATGGACACCGGTCGGCTGTAGGTTGATCAGCCTAGTGGTACGCGCCCGGACAAGATGACGGTCAGACCCGAGATGGTCATGACGCGGCTCATGTTGTCAGGGCCGGCCCTTTGAGGCGGGAGACACCACGGGCCATCGTGATAGGACTTCGTGGCATACTCACCGTCTCGCCAGGATGCCAATCGCACAGCATACATGATATGCACAGAACTCGATACTACGCGCGCAACGCCTTGTTGGTATGATGTACTCAGACCTCGGACAGCCTGCGCCTGGTTCCCTGAACGTCCAATGTGAACTCGAGAACGACAGGACGAGGCGCACCCAAAAGTAACACTCAGAGGTCCACCGTCTTCACGCACGTCCACTGTTCCACTGATCCCGCCGTATCCACAACCCAGAGACGGTCGACGGTCATCTCACTCATGAGCTTGCAGTCTGTTCCAAGCCCCTTATTCGCGATTTCGGCGAGCTGGTCTTTCCTCTCCGCGGTGATGTGCCCGTAGAGCAAGCTCAGATGCGGAAAGTAAGTCTTCTTCTCCCTGCCAGGCTGCGACCACTTGGTCTCGCATGCACTTCGAAGCGCAGTCAGGCGGTCATCATGCTCACTTGAGGGTTCGACAGGCGCTACGACATTGCGGTAGTAGCTCGGCCCCGCCTGCGCTGAACCGAGTTTGAAAGTCCATGCGTGCTTGCCATGCTCCTCCTTGACGCTGTCCACGATCCTCTCCAAATCCTTGGCCAGCGTTTTCATGTCGGTCCCCTCCTTGAGGAGGGGGTAGTACAAGGTGATGTGCGGTAGGAAGATTGGAGCGCTGTCCTCTTTGCACGAGAGATCGCGGATGAAGGTGGTGAGCGTGGCGTGGGTCGCTTCGGACGGGATGAGCTACAATGCGTATTCTGCAGTCAGCCTTGCCCCACACGAGCTTATAACTCAAGGTAGACGCGAACTCACCGCCGAGAGGTGGTGCGCCTCCAGGAAGTGTATCCTCAGGCATGTTGAATTGGTGGTGTAGCTGGCAGAGGGCGGAAAGAGGGAAGAGACGAGACGACTCGATAGCCTCTATATGTGGAGACGAATGCGCTCCACGGGCGTGAAAGGATCAGCTCGAAGGCTATGGAGCTGCCAGGCGATCAGTCGCACCCGAAATTGGCATCTGACATTCGCGAGGCAAAACGCCGGTTGCCATGGCGGCTCTCGTCACGAGCTTTCACATGATGCGCCGCTGCTGGCAACAGGCCGATCCTGTGCACCGAGGTCATGCATATGATGGTAAATGTGACACGCATAATGACTGATAGCGTGGGGGGGTGATCACACTACATGCTCGCTGAGATAGTCGCCCCGGCCGACGCTCCATTCTACTCCATCCGAGCAAGGTACAGTGGCGCCGTCAAGCTGGCAATGCCCTTGTTTGATGTTGTCCAGGCCAGCCAATTCTTGGCAGGATGCCAGTGCAGGTTGTTGATCACTGCGCGAGAGTCGTACTTGACAATGAGTTCGCCGCTGATGACAGATACCTGGGATCAGGACCGTTCTGCGGATAGTGCGTGTAACTGACGATGTACACCGACTGATCATCCCCTCCAAACGCTAACAACTCCCCATCATGCGAGAAAGACAACTGTTTGATCCCGCCTCTGGTTGTCAGCGCCGTCCTCGCTGGAAACGGGTGACACTCGCAGACTCTGATTGAACGTCCGTTGGCAGATCCAATCGCGCGAGTCGAGTAACCGGACTACAGAGTCGAAGCCCGCCACAGCGACGAATCTGCAGAATGAGCATACACCATGATACCCTGCTGACACGAAACAGCTCACCGGCCTGTCGGATCTAGCCCAACCGCCTGCAAGGACGCCGCGCTGCACATCGTGCGCCGCACTCGCGCAAGCTGCTTGGCCTTCGTCTTTGATACTTCCAGCTTCCGCTTCTTTGGCTTCTCGGGAGGAGGCGAAGGATGCCGGCTGGGAGCGACGGACGGTGCAGCGGTGTCTGAGACTGGGTCGGCCATGTCAACATCGCCGTTCGGTTCGAGCTGAGCTATATCGGTATTGGCCTTCGGTTCGCTTGGACCACCTTCCCCTTCGGGTGCCGCAGCGATTACTGCCTCTTGATCGTCCTTCACATCTTCGCCCATATCGACATCGGCGTCGGCTGAAGCGACGAGAGTCTCGCCCTCGCCAGCAGTCTCAGCTGTCTCGATAGCCGTCTCTTCCGCATTTGCAGTTTCAGTGACTTCTTCCAAGCCCACTGGTTTCGCTGCGAGCGCCTCCTCCGCATCGACTACGCCTCCCTCGTCCTCGTCCTGGGCAGCCATCTGTCCCTCTACTTCAGCATCGCCCGCATCCTCTGCCTTGGTCGCGACGTCGACATTCTCCGCTGCTTTCGAGTCGTCCCCCTCGTCGTGTGCTGTGTCCTTGGCGACGTCCGCATCGTCCCCAGTGACTTCCTCTGCCGCCGTCGCCGCCTCGGGATCGTCGTTGTCCGGTTCGGGAGTGGCGTCTCTCGGCGTAGACTTTCTGCTCGCCTCGTCCGCCTCATCCTCGTCCATGTCCTCGTCGACCTCCAGAACGACGTGCTCGGGCGACAGCGGTATCGGGTCCAGCGGAAACTTCCACGCTGAGAAAGTGCCGTCATTCGACACTCCGCAGATCGCCTTGCCCGAGTTGACAAACTGGATACCGTTCATCTACAGTCAGACCCCAGCCTTTCGGCGTGGAGATGTCATTTCCGGGACATACCTCATCATACGGCGTGCCTGCCCTTGAAGTCAGAGTGATGTCGTCTCGCTCCTTCCACACCTCCACCTCGCCATCTGAGACCAAATGAAAGCTGGTGACCTCGTCGCGGCCCGAACGGGAATGGCTGACCAGGAACTGCCGTCCCGAGGGATGGAAGCTGATGCTCATGATGTCGCCGAGGGTGAACGAAGCGATGGGGTCTTGCGGTCCTTCTATCAGTCCTACGTGCAGGTAGGGAGTCATGAGCAAACGCACTTGCGACATTCCACACCACGACTTTGCCCCCCGACGAGGCAGACCGGCATCCAGATATCAGAGTGTCCTCGTCCACCGGCGAGAATGCGAGAGCCGCTGGCAGTCAGCAACGAGTCCTTTCAGCAAGGAGGAAACCCATACAGATGTGGCCATTGTGCGGCTGCATAGATAGTGTCACGGCATTCTTGGCGTCCAGCTTGCATCAGCTCAAATCACTGAGCCTACATTCCAGGAGGGCTCACTGGGACTCGCGACCCATCAAATACCTTGATCTCCTTGAACTCTTTGCCTACCGCCATGTATTTGCCTGTGCGGGACCAAGCGCACGAGCGTAACGTCTTGACAACGCCATCGCGCACATCTTCCGGCCGAGCGGGGAAGACCGGCTTCTTGTGGATCAGCTACACAATGGGGTCGCGAGTGGTCGGCGGGGCATACAGGATATTGACGGGAATGCCATTGATTTTGCACAAAGAACGCGGCACTTCGAAGCTGTTCTGTTGTGGGAACTAGCTGATGAGGAGGTAGAGCTGGCGGTGCCGTGCGCGTAGAAGTCGACATGTGCACTGGAATGGCCCTAGTTGAATCGCGGAAGGATGATTGGAATGGAATATGGAAAGATGGAAGCAGGCCACCGGTACGGTACAATTGAGGCGCGTTGAGTGGACGAGTTAGCCGGATGATGACGGGTTGTCACTCGCCCTTCACCCCATCACTCTTGCATCAATACTATCACTCCCACACGACTCACTTCCCCTCTCGCCATGTCTCTGCGACTGCTTCTGCCTCGCCAGGCCATACATAGATGTACGCGACGAAGAACGGTACGGCTATTCTCGACCACGCGGCCACGCGCCGAGCCCGCTCTTGAGGAAACCGTCGACGACATGGTAGCCAAGTTCAAGCAAGCCATGGCGGACTCGGCGGCGCATGTGGAGCAATTCGAGGGCGTACAGGAGGATGGATTGAGGATGCTCGTCTTTGGCAAGCCGGGCAGTGGGAAGGTGAGCGGAACGCAATCAAGGGGACGTCCCCCGAGCTGACGCGCAGGGCACGTTATCAGCGAGGTGTGTTGATCGCACCGGCATGGCGATTAGTCTGACGCCAGATTGGTCGAGCAGTTCGACATCTCCTTTGTATCCACCGGCGATGTACTGCGGAAGGAGATCATGGCGAAGAGTGAGGTGGGAAAGAAAGCGGAAGAGGTCGTTGCTGGGGGAGGTGCGTGAAGTTGTGGGGCTGTCGATGTCCACTGATACCTCAGGCCTGGTTTCCGACGAGCTCATGCTGGAGATTGTCAAGACGGAGCTGGATCGTTTACGTGGCAAGGTGAGCTGTGCATGACGCGTCCCGATGCTGGGACTAATGTTCAGAGCTGGATCATAGACGGCTTCCCACGGACCTTGCACCAAGGCGAGCTGCTCGATACGGTGCTGAACGAGGAGGTGAGATCGAGTCTCATCTTTACATTAGCAAGCTGACGCCAGGGACGGCCACTCAACATGATCGTCCACCTCAACGTGCCCGACAGCGTGATCATGGGCCGTATAGCTGGTGAGTGAATCAGAAAGGTACATCTAACAATGACCAGCCCGTTGGGTCCATCTACCGAGCGGGCGAGTCTACAACTCGACGTACTCTGCGCCCAAGGTGCCAGGGAAGGACGATGTGACCGGCGAGCCGCTCAGCAAGCGGCCGGACGACACGCCCGTGAGTCCCATCGGTGACAGGTCATGGCACAATAGCTCACCTGCAGGAGACGTTCTCGAAGCGTCTGCGGGCATACTATGAGTCGACTGCGCCCCTCCTCGAGGTGAGTCTGGCTTCCGGTCTGATCCTACCGCCCCAATCCTGCACCTCCCATGGGACTGCTGCCTCACGCCCCGTGGGCGTGCCCGAATCCCAGCTTACCACACCGGCCACCCGCTCCTCGCCTGACGCCCGACGCCCGACTGACTGCAGTACTTCTCGAAAGCCTACCCCGACTCGTTGATCTCGCTGAGTGGTTCTTCTTCCGACGAGGTACTTGTCGCCGCCGGCCTCCTGCCTGCACCTTCAAAACCCCTTGAGAAACATGTTCCTGATAACCTTTCTTCTGTCGATCAGCTCTGGCCCCAACTTGTCAAACTCGTCGAACCATACGGACTGCGAAAGCGAGCCGAGTCGGCGCCGATCACGAAGGAGGCGGTCGGCGAGGTGCGGCGCGAGGCGGATGACCTTGGTGATCCGGCCAAGATGGAGCGCGAGGCGGCTGGGGGGCGGTAGTGCTCGAGTCACTCGCACATCCTCGTGCGGTTCAAACAGGGCCATTCGCGACGTCACATCGCAGAAGCCGGAGAATCTCAGCAAGCACACCGCGGACAGGGGAGCAGGCCTGAGTCAAATGATTCACAGATGTACAGCAGACTTGTAGACATACACACCAAAGCGCGCAGAGCAAGGGTCGGGCAATTATGCATGATATCGATCCAATGCTGCGGAATAGAAGACGGTGTTGGTACATGACGTGTAAAGAATCAAGTGTCCAGTGTACATAATGTATGAAGTCTCCGCCTATTTGGCGACCTAGTTGGCGAGCTTGGAGAAGAAGTGGAAGAAGTCGACGTTGGAAGCCTGCATCGAGCACGAGTAGATGTAGTTGGAGCTGACCCAGGCAGACCAGACGGCGCGCTGGTACTGCTCGGGGAGACGCTTGGTGAGTTCCTCGAGGCCGACCTTGTCCACGAGCGTCTTGGGGAAGGCCTTCTTGAGGACATTTCGTCGCGAGGCGATGTTGTCGTACAAGTCTGAGACCTCGAGCTCGTTCTGCAGGTCGTTGAGCGTTGACGAGAGCTGGTCCGAGAGGCTCGTTCGAGACTGGGTGCCCTTCTGCCTCGTCCACTCCTTGGCGATGCACGAGTACTCGGCGGCGGCGTTCTCGCAGATCTTCTGCTGGATGTCCTTGACGTAGGATTGGTCTGGCGTCAGTGTTGTCGCGCTGGAAAGGAAGACTCGACTCACAGAAGGGGGACGACTTTCCGTCCTTGAAGATCATGTTCTCAATGTACTCCTCGTCGTTGAGACCGAGACCAGCCAGGACCTCGAGCGAAGACGAGGTGACACCTCCCTTGTTCGTGCTCGAGTCCTTGAACAGCACCACGCCCTTCTTCTCAAGCCAGAATCGTGCTTGTTGTGTGAAGAACAAGTTGGCGCCCTCGACAACGTACTTGAAGTGCGGCTTGCCGTCCGAGTCGACGAGCTTGTTGACGTTGGAGATGTTGACCGCTTCCGGTCGGCCTCCGCAGGGGACGAACAGGTCGGCCTTGACACGGAAGTGGAAGTTGTTTCGGAAGTCGGTACCATCCGGGATAATTTCGCCCGAAGGCAGCTGGATGTCCTGCTCCTCGACAAGCACCTGGTACCCATCGGCGCTGAGCTTCGCCTTGTCAAAGTTGGAGATGGGCTTTCGAGCCTTGGCGAGTCGGATCAGCTCGCTACGGTCGAGACCGTGAGGGTCGTGCAAGACACCGGATCCATCGATGATAGCGACAGTCTTGTCCTTGGACAGCAAGATCTCGTTAGAACCGAGATCACCGTCCGGTCCACCGGTCTGGAACTTGGTCACGTTCTTCTCGTCCAGTCCGTGGGCCTTGAGAACGCCGAGAATGTACTGTCGGACCGACAACGAAGTCATACCGTACGTGTCGTGCGGGATACCGCCGAGCGCCTCGGCCGACTTGCCGGTCGTAAACGACTTCCACCAAGGGGCGTTTCGCTTGCGGGCGTGGTTGGCCGCCCAGTCCATGAGGTCGGCGGTGTTCTCGTCCGGACCGAAGAAGAGGATCTCCGGATCTTGTCGGCCGGAAACGTCGACGATGGGACCCTTGATACCAGGTGACTGGCCTGGGAGGAGCAGGTCGATGATCGAGTCGACATACTTGTGGAAGCACTGAGCGTAGTTGGCGTCGAGCTGGGGCAAGATGGTTCCCTTGGCTCCACCCTCAGGAATGTCCTTGTTTTTGAGGTTCTGCGTCGCAGACAGCGCATAGTTCTCGTCGAACAACGTTCGGACGTTCGAGTTGTAGTTCTCCTTGCCTCGCGATCGGATAATTCGGATACCGCCACGAGCGACATCTCGGAATCGGACGTGGAAGCCTCGGAAATCGGCGCCGACGATGAAGAACATGCCGAAAGGCTTCTTCGGGTACTCGACGTCGGGCAGGAACGACGGGTCGAGTCGGAACGACAATGCGACCTTGGTCGGCTGGTAGAAGTTGCACTTGAGGACGTGCTTGTTGAAAACGAGCAAGGCTTCAAGGATCTGGAATGCGTGCTGGTTCGACGCGTTCTTTCGGATCTTGGCGTACAGCTCTTCGTCGGTGAGAGGCTGCTCGGTCTTCAATCGCTGGAACGACAGCGTTGGCGTGAGCTGCGACGCCTCCTCGGCAGCCGGGTAGTGGGTCATCGCAAAGTTGATGTACAGCATCCGGACGAGATCGGGGTGGGCCTGAATGACCTCTCGGATCGACTCTCGGGTGAACGTTTCCTCCCTGAACCTCGTCTTGATCTTGTTCAGAACCTCAGCGTGCTCCGGCTTGGCATCATCGAGCGCGTTCTTGAGCGCGAGGTAGGCTGTGCCGAGTCGGTTGCAGAAGTGCTGAGCGAAGATCCAGCCGACGTACGCGTACGTGGCCTCTTGCACGGCGTGCAAGTTGTCCTCGTCCACAGCCGAGAAGAACGGGTTGTCCGGAAGACAGTACAGGAGGGACGCCTCTCGGACGACCTGGTGGATCGAGTGCTCGATGGGCGGGGCCTTGGTGTTGGGCACGGGATTGAGGTACATCGAGATGATGGTGACGCCGTTGGAGAACTGCTCGACGTATTTCCGTGCCGAGTAGAGACCGTAGAAGTGGTACAGGTCGGACAGGGCAGAAAAGTACTTCTTCGTGCCGCCCATCTTGAAGCCGATGACGACTCGTCGTTCCCGGCTGTCCTCGACCTCGAACATCTCGATGACGGGGCCATCTCGTCGGATAACCTCGTTCAGGACATCCTGGTAGATGTCGAGGGTGTTGTCGCTAGCCTTCTCGAGGAATTGCGAGTCGGAGACGGAGCGGATGTCAATCTCGCCCTTGTCGGTGGTGGTCGGCTCGCTCGAGGGGAAGGAGCATCGCGAGACGAAGTAGCATCGGAGCTGCTGGGAGATGGTAGAGGAGATAGCGCCGGCGGATCGGTACGTCTCGAGCCGGTAGGCCTTGGAAGGGGAAGTGTTATCAAGGAAGAGCTCGTCAATTCTGTCATCAGCACAGCACACAGATCAGCGGCGGGTGTTGTGCTCACCGCTTTTCGACAGTCGATCCGGGGCCCTCCTTGACCGTCACACCAGGCTTGGAGGTGTGGATCCAGACAGCTCCCTCCTTGCTCTTGCCAGCCTCCGCCTCGGTCGTGATCTTCTCGAGGTCGATGAAAAGCTTCTCCGGGTCGTGCTTGGTGTACGCGAGGACCTTGGCGGAGTAGAGCGCAAGGATGTGATCTGAGATGACCTCGGGCGACTCGGCGAGGAAGTACGCGTTGTCTGCGGTCAATTCGCGCTCGCGGGCATGCGGTAGGGGTGAGACTCACCAATGCCGAGGTGGTTGTAGAACCAGTCGACCTCGCCAGTGACGAGCTCGCGGGGGAGGAAGCCGCTCTCAGCGAGGATCTTGGCGACCTCGTCTTGCTGCGCGGCCTTGGCGGGGAAGGGGGAAGACTTGTAGCCGCTTCTGTCAATGCTTGCACGTGGTCGCCCGTGCACGGTCCACTCACATGGTGTCCTTGCGGAGTCGGTGCAAGTTGTTGTCCGAGCCATGTCGCGACAGGCTGCCCGGCGTAATGGCGCCGTTGATCAAGTTGGCGACCTGGGCAGGCAATGCGGCCAGACCCTGCTGGTTAGCTAGGCGACGGGTATTTCGGCCGGGCTCAACCTACCGATTCTGCTTTGGCAGATGTAGGAGTAGACATGCTGAGAGGCGTTCACGGAGTCAGAACAATGGGCGAAGTGGTTATATCTGCTGGCGTCAGCTGGGCTGACCAGGATGGGGGAAGGTGTCAGATGACGCCAAAAGCGAACCGGAAGGCAGTCAGGTCCCCAAGGATGCGGGAAAGAGGTGGAGGTTTTGCCGAGGACGCGGCCGGGGGGATGCAATGTCTACACTTCGACTCGAACGGTGTGTATGTCTTGTGCGCAGATGCAGCACGTACAGTGACAAGTGGCTTGTGGTTCTTGCACGCCGACGAGCGCGGCGTCTAGATGTAGATTGGGGGGAAAGTGGGATGGTGGTATACAGAGGGATTTCTCGGGCACTCCGTTTTATACGTGGTACGGTAAAAGCGCTACACATGATAAGCGGTTCTGGTCGCTGCCAGACGGTCCCCGACTCGCCCAGCACACCGACAGATAGAGCGCAAGGGGAGGAAGCTGATAGACAATGACAAAGGAGCGGTTGTCGTTATCGTCCCGGATGGAACGGACGCGCTAACGTCCGCGGTGGACACTTGGGAAAGGCATCACTCACAGATAGTGCTATCTCGAAGCGGATACCATGAAAGGCGAGCTTCTTGGGGCTCACAGTGGGGTTTGCTGGGGTGGGAGAGGGGGTTGTTGGTAAACGAGGTGGATAGAACAGGTCAGGCAGGTCCGTATGCATTCTTTAATAGGGACAACGACGCTCTGGCAGACTGGGTTGCACCGGACGACATTTGCGAGGTGATTTCGATTATTGCGCTGTATTCGAAAAGCAGCAAGCAACCGCTTCGAGGCATGACGTGGTACCGCGCCAGAGTGAGGGGTAAACGCCTGGGGACCCGAAGGTCAGACCCGACCAGAGTACGCCATTCAAGCAGACCTCGCTTGTGGGCTAACCGAGGGGTAACGCGAGAGAAAGACCAGCAGGTACTGTACACAGCCTGCCCGTCTGCCGTTCGCCTGGGCTCAGCCACCTCGATGCAGTATTCTCGCGTAGCTTGCATCCAACCAACACAAGCGTCGGCCGTCCCGCTGCAGCCTGTGCTCAAAGAGGCCAAAAGACAAAGGAAGCACAGCGCGCAGGGTGGCGTCTGCAATAATTCGCAACGGATGTGTTCGAATTCGCGCACTGTAGGCCAAAGGATTTCGAACGATTGATGCCAAAGTTGGCCTTTGGCCCGGAGCCAACCGAGCATCGCCGATACTTCGCTTCCGGCGGCGCCGGACCTTGCCCGCGCATCGCCCTCAGCGCTTGCCTCGGATTACCCGACGAGCCAAACATTGCCCAGTCATGTGGGGATAGTCTCCTCATGCTGTCGCTACCTGTCGCCATATGCTACCACCCGGCATCGCTCAACAAATCGCTCATGCATAGCACCTCATTACGCGACAAGCTGCCCCAGACGCACAATACGCCAGTCCCTTTCGCGTTTACGGAACCCCACGACAACCCCAGACGCGCTGCCGTGACCACTCTCCAATCCCGCATGATTTCCGCCCAGTCTCGCGTCCGGAACAAATCTCGCTTTGTCGCCGAGCGCTCCCTTTGCACACGCCCAATCCTTCTCCAAGCCCCTTTCCCCGGGATTGACATCAATGATGTGAATTGTGCCGGTCACTGTGAGGCCGAGCAGCCGAATGCCCGCTCCCGGACTTGTAGTAGCGTGGATCGAGATTGGCAGTTCGGGCCAGGTGATCTCCGTGACAGGCACCTGCATCGCCAGCGGGATGGTCAACGGCGCCTGGTGTCAGCCGCAACGTCTTGCATGGAATCTCAGAGTCTGACTCACTCCGAGGATAAAGGTGGATGAACCGCGGGTGAACGTGTAAGCTTCGCTATCTGGCAGTCTGACCTTCTGCACAGGCAACCAGTCACCCCTCCCACCCTTCTTCAGTTCCACGATCTTGAGGTCATCTGTGCGGATGACACACCCCCTTCCTCCGCTGAATGTGATGAATAGGCCCAACACCCCTCCCACGACACTCTCACCCAGGCTATATTCCGAACGATCCCCGTCCCACTCGAACAAGCTGCTCGAGCAATCGTCAATCGACTCCGCTAGGCTGCCCGGGATCTCCAGCTCGACAATGGACACCGTGGTCGGCGGGAACGGGATATAGAATGTCTTGGCCGGCGAAAACGAGTACGAACCCGTTTCAGTCACTCTGCCGGAATGAAGCACGATCGACTCGGGCGTCGCGAGCGCGATGGACATCTCCGTCACCGTGATGTGCGTCGTCATCGCCAACACAGGGCGATTCCCACTTGGAAGCACCGTGTAATCCCTCGCCCACCGCAGCGCCAGGTCGTACCCGTTCGGCTGCCGCGCATTCCCGACCATACTCGAGCTCGCGCTACCCGAGCCGGATCCGCCTCGCGAGAACGCTCGAAACCCTGACGCAACGCCTTTACCCTTCCCCTTCGGTGGACTCAGCTCCAGGCCACCATAATCGACGTCTTGCAGCGCAGTCCACCGCGCCAGGCTCGCGAGACTCTCTAGTTTCCACACCCTTGCTTCGGCGTCCTTCTTCGGTCGACCCGATTGCCCATCCTCGATTCCGCCGCACAGAACCAGCACCGACCCCCGCGGTGTGCCACCGTTGCCGACGTCCTGCTTTAGAAGGGCCATGTCCCATACCGGCAAGCCCGTCCAGACCGTCTTGGGCGGATCGTCGATGTCCGGCAGGACAAGGCGCAATCCCTCGGCGGTGCCGACGAGAATCATACCTCCAGGTAGAGACAGGGTGGACGTGATCGTGGTCGTCGAGTGGGCGAGAAATCGGGAGCCGTAGTCTACCCGAGTCAGATCTGTGGGCGGAAGCGGGATGCCTGGAGGCTGAGTGTGAAGCTGCGGCGTGATGGGCAAGGCTGTTTGCGAGTCGGGGTCAAAGCCGAAATACGATTCGGATGCAAGGCTTTGTATGGAGGCTCGTGGATTGACCGAGTCACGCATAGGCATGTTGATCACGCTGGATGCGGATGCGTCGTAAGAAGGCGGTCGGGTCGTCGAGTCAATCTGGCGTAAGCTCTGCAGGCCCGTCTCGCAGAGCACCCACATGCCGCCTGGCTTCCCGTCGCTCCGGGCGCTCTGTATCGTCTATATGCCGTTCGAGCGCTCGCTTCTCGACTTGCTGTCAGCCATGCAAAGCCTTCGCTCCACTACTGCACTCACTCCATCCGCCCCACCGTCCAAATCTTCCGCCCGCGACCTGTTTCTGCTCGTCTTCGCCCCCGTTTGCGTCACCGTTACCGCTCTCCTTCACTCCATCATCGGCCGCCTGCTCGTAGCTGGGGAGCCCCAGCTTTGCCTCGCCTTCTAGTTCGTCCTGTGTGATGTTCGCCCTGTACAACGCTTGGGTAGCTTGGCTCGGCGGCTCCGGTCTGCCCATGGCGAGTTCGTGAGTGTCTCCACGGCAGGATGTAGGCGGGAATGGTCATCATTGAACACGAACAGCGCGCACCCGTTCGTGTATCACCTTCCGCGCGACAGACGCTGATCGGTGATCACCATCACTGCAGCTGCCGTGTGACCGGTCGCCCGGTTCCTGGCCCAAGAGTGCGACGAGGCGTCGCAGCCGACCTGTGTACTCGTATGGCAACGGGTAGCTGCCTGTTGCACGGCGTCCCATACATTGCCCAGCCAGCAGGGAAATCTTCTTCTTATGCATACAGGTGAGGGCGAGTCGTGGAACAACTGCGATTCGAGAGCCGAAGACACACCTCCCAACAGTTTCACGTCTTCGTCTCGCCCATCTGCGGGACCAGATGGCTGCGGCTGCGGTATGTGTTGTCTGTCCGTCCCGCACACTCTCGCCGGTCACGCACAGCGACCGCCGCCCGCGCGGGGGAAAGG